>JANVCL010000008.1:30216386-30232838 GCA_026546855.1 Erythroxylum incrassatum
AACCCCAAAAATACTTTTTACATGCTTTTTACAATGCATTTTAGTTCATTAATGTTGTCAAGATCGAAACCCCTTTCTTACTAATTTCGCTTGCATTTTATGACATATAGGCTAGTTTAGGTCTGTTTCATTAGGTTTCGATTAAGTGAGACGACCCGAGGTTGCATCCTATATTGCCATCCTTGGAATTAAATTATTTTTTATTCAACTTCCAAGGGTTTGATCTTTAAATCGAGACGAAGAGCCGATCACAAATCCCAAATCTTCTAACTGATCTTCATCTTCTATAGAGAATTCTTCTTCCTTAAAAACTAACTCGACATTGTCACACCCTTCTAAATCTCATAATTCTCCATGATTTGCTACATCTAAAACTTGATTTATATAGCTGTAGCTACTATAGCTTCTTTCTATGAAAGTCTATTAATTAGGTTCCAACTTTCATCGGTTTATTAAAAGACAAAATTACAATTGTCTTTACCAACATTTTTGTCTCTAACCTTAACTTTTCTTCACCCTTATCTTTTGAACATTGTCAATAATATAATTTTCTAATTTGAATTGGTGTCACTTGATAATCATGGATTTTGCCTATACTAAATCCACTTTAGAATGAAAAGGCTAAGAATCAAGCTAAACACTTTCCACCTTATTGCTTTTCACAAAAGCAAATGTTGTTAAAGAGAAGAAGGAATATAGTAATTAGAATGGATCCAATTTCTCCCCAATGAAACTTGTTACATATGTGTCTATAATGAAGAAAGTTGCTCATGAAGACTTCCTTTAACTTTAACAATCGCGGGAAGAATTCCACATGCTGTAGTAGTCTCCTTACTAAATGTGGCAATAGACGCCTATTTCAGGATCAAATTTGCATCATCTCTAGACAAAACTTCTATCACTAATATAGAAAGGCTTTGTATCTTGAGCTATGTTATCAGGTAGTTTCTTTAAAACAACCTTCTTTAGAATTTTTTGATCCATAGCCATCACATATACTTTTCATTCTCTTTTCTCATGTATGGGTTCTAATTTCTTCCTATAGGCTTTTCTAAAAGAAGTAGGAAGTTTCACAAAAGAAATGGAATATGACAATTGGATAGGAATTTCTCCTACTATGAAGAATTCATTGGGACTTTCATCTTGGATCTCTGATCAGGAGGATTTCCTCTGGAATCTAGGACTGTGCCTTTTCTTTTTTATGATCTACTTTTCATCAGTAACTTTTAAACCTTTTTTCCTATTCTTCGGATTTGAAGTACTTTCTTTAGAAGAAATGAGTCTTATTAAAGACAACTTCCTTGAGATGAGCTTCTTAAAATGTGATGGTTTACTTCCTCTGGATGTGGAAAAAGTTCTCTATCCATGAAGTCTTCTCTTTTGAGTTCCGGTTAATGAAATTGGATTTTTAGAATGCCTTCCTTAAACTCATTAATAAGATGGTGGTACCTGAGGTAGTAATACAAATTGAGGTTGTCGACGCTGAAAGCTAGGAATTCAAGCATCAAATATTTGCTTAAAGATTTAGATGAATTCTTCTTGTGATTATGTCCTACAGTCTTTACTTTCTGTTGGATTTTAGGAATCCACATATTCTCATTCTTATCATCAACATTCAAACTATAGCTAGGAATGAAAACACTAATGCCTATATTTGAAGTTTTCACCAAAACATTCTCCATAATCTTTAATTTCCTCTTAACTTCTAGCAAAATTTGTAAATCAAACCTAGTTGTATTAATAGTTGTAACTGGTGGAAACAAATCTTCATAAATTAACATAGTTTTATCAGCTTTAGCAAATAGCATAATTCCCTTTTTGATTCGATCTTGAATAACATTCTTGAATACCTAATATGAGTTTGTAGAATAGCATTCTTGAATACCTAACATGAGTTTGTAGGGTGACTCCATGTATTGTGGTACTTATGGTAATCTTTCCCCTAAATCTCTTCCCATTGTGGGAATCCTATGTTCTGGTGTAAAGATATTTCTCCTACAATAAGAAAATAGAAATTTCCTATTCTTTGGGAATATCAAAATTATATTGCATCTATGTAGTTGGTGCTTACACTTTCCTTTTGATTTCAAGTGATTTCCATTCTAGAGCAAGATAAAGACAAGTTTCAATAATATTAACCTTAACCACCACTAAGTCTTATAGACTCATTTCTATAAAATAAGTACTAATTGAACTCTTTTCCTATCCTTCCTCCCTAAAAAGCTCTTTACAGTCAAATACTTCTGCTACCAACCTATAAAATTGACAAAATTATACACTTTGAAAAAAAATTTGAAGTTCAATATCAATGCCCCTCTAAGTTAACTTTTCATACTCGGTCTTTGGGAGTGCAATTTAGCATTGACTCCTCATTCTCCTAAACAAAACAATAAACATTTCCATATTCTTGCCACTTTTTTTAGTAATTTTAGATAATTCAACTATATAGACTTCAAGTTCAATCTAAAAATTGAGTATGAAATAGTCTTTCCATTTCTTCCCATGAAAAGATATAATTTCTAGAAAACAAAGTGTGCCAAGAAAAAGTCACACCCATCAAAGAATTTGGAAACATTTTAAGCTGGAAATTGTTGAAATTTTGTAATTAGCCAATTCACCATACTGAATAGTAAATCTAGGCAATGTGCTCAATAGTTGATTGGTCATCTCTACCAGAAAATAAGGAAAACTCAAGACTTTTGTAACCAAAAGGAATATAGATTTTTGTTGTCAACCTTCTCCTTTCCTTATTGTTGAGGAATGGGTGCTCTAATTATGGCTTTATCCTTCTTTTGTGGATTCTAAGAATCAAAACATTAATGTCAACTTAAGCTATTTATAAATTATCATATACATGTCTATTATAATAATATGATATCTCTTAATAAAACTCACTTATCAATACTGTAGAAACTAAATACTATGGAAACAACAAACTGATAAGACCATACTATAACCATATCCTTACAAAATATATGTACTATAGAAACAATATATACACATGCAAATGCTTACTAAATAGAAGGGGATGACATTCACTACTTACCATATCTACTTTTATTTGTCAAACGAGAGTATATTGAAACTCTAAAAATCTTACCATTATTGGCTAATAAGTGAAGTGTATTAAAAAATGTGAGAGAATTAGAGTTGATTAATTTTGGATTCTACCATGTGCAACTAATAAATGGAATGATTAGATGTTATAAGCTATTCATACTAACAAAATAAATTACATAATTGCCCTTATTAATGAAAATTTTATACTCTAGACATGGTATTGGACATCAAGACTTATTTCCAAAGCTTCTCAAGGAAACTTATTTTATAATGATCTCCCTTATAATTTTTTAATATAGCAATGAACATGTTTTGCTAAATGGGAGTGTAGTAATTTGTCTTTTCAGACAGTGGCTTCATCTTTTACATACTACAATACAATTAATCACAAATACAAAACAATTTGGTAATAAAAGGTAAATAAACATGTTGAACCATACGAATGTGTACATAACTATTTGCAGCACAAATACAAAACTACATAGTTTTTTATTGTAATCCCTGAACCTTTCCTTCCATTGAATAAAAAATTTTATGTTCAATGAATAGTATTTTTAGATGAATAGTAAATCTGAGTGAATAGTGATTTTTGAGGGATACAACCCCAAAATATTGAAAATTATCTGAAAGAAGAATTAGAGTCTAATGATACTAAAATGAATCAAAAATAATCTCGATCAGATGAATATCGATAGTTCGAAAAGTTTAGGATTAAAATGCCTTTTTTGGAAAATAATGGATATTGATGATTTAAAACCCATTCGATTTTTAAAAAAAAGCATCCAATCAAATAATATTGACCCAAATTAGAGTCTTGCATGGTCAATTTGATGGTAAGATGGTTGTGGAATATTTTCGGAGTTTAATTCGGTTAGTTAATGAATTACAATCATTGAAGGGCAATTTGGTCTTTTTACATGATGTAAGCGCAATTTAGTCATTTTGCATGGTGATAGTGGAATGATGAGTCAATTGAAATGGCCAATGGGGGAATGCCATGTGGAATACACTAAAGAAGTATAAAAATGCCAAAAGTAAGACAAACCGTCTTCATTTTGAGGGATAACTGTGAGTGTCCAAAATAAAAAAGAAAAGAGAGAAGCCAAAGGTGGACTTACGACCAAGAGAAAAGAAGAAGGTGGCAGATGATTTTCATGGGTTTTAAGTTGGATTTAAAGAGGCCTTGACCAAGTAAAGATTGAAGGAAAAAGTAGTAAGTTATTCTAACTTTAATTTCTAGTTTTGTGGATTTTACATGGAATGGTTTTGGTGTAAGACAAATGGTGATTTTGACATGCAATGAAGTAAATAATAAGTTTGGAATTATTTAAGGGTTGAAATCAAGATAGTAAACCAAAGAATCAAGCTTGAGAGAATCTTCCATGGCTATGGTTGTTAGTGTGATATGATTTAAAAGTCAATTTTGGTTGAAGATGATAAGAGAGATAGCCACGTTTAGTGAAATTTTATCTTTTCCTTTCGGTTCACTTGTACCAGTTCTATTGTTTTGACCATAACTCGGCCTTCAAACCTCCAAATTGGGTGATTTTGATTGGAAATAAAACCTAAGTCGTAGTAATACAAATCTCTTAAAGATACCTAGACCTAATTCTAGTAGAATGATATTGAAATTTGAGATTGATTATGGTAACTTGATACTATCCCTATATTGAAGCAGTTTGTTATATTTGGTGCACGTTTCACGATTTAGAAGTTTAAATGGCATGATTTTTTATTATATGGAAACTAAAGACATAGGAAAACAAATGTCTAGAAGATTTTAACACTTAATTGGAACGTTTGATATGTGAAAATTAAGGAAAAAGTGGAGGTATGGATTCTGGACATAGGTAATAACTATGACTCATCATGCATGATTGTGATATGGTGAATTAAGTTGGGTGAGATTGTGTTTTGAAGAAATTGGTAAGTTAGAATAGGTAAATTATGGTATTTAAGTGACTATTGAAGCTATATTTGGAAATAAAGACCAATAGGTTAGCTTACGAAAATAAGCAAAAATATGATTAACATATATGTTACGCGATTAAATACTAATCACAAATTTAGTTAAATGAAATTATAGTTTTAATGTCTTATTTCCAAATTTGGAAATAAAAGCCTAAGTAAAATGCATTTTATGTAAGTAAAGGAAAAGCACCAACGCATGAGCGTAAATGGTGATAAGTTTGCAAAACAGTGAGTTTATTTTAAATTGATTTTATGAAAACGATTTCTATTATACCATGAAGTGAATATTGATTATGAGTTTTAAGTGAATGATGCATTACAAGTGAATATTGCTAGTATATGTTTATGCTTTAGAAATATATAAATTGAAGTTTGAAAGTTAAATCTTATATGATTTAAGTTTACATTGGGATGATATTATTGGTTGATAAAAAGGATATGGTTTTTAGCCTATGGTATATTGATAGGTTTTATACATGTTATTATGCTAGTGTATAACAGTTAACCTAATATAGGTAAGAGATGTAGAACCAGCTCTATAACTAGTGATTAATCAATTGTGGGTAAGTGATGTAGAACCAACTCCATAACTACTGATGCATAGCAGTTATCCTAGTACGGGTAAATGATGTAAAACTAACTCCATAACTAGTAGATTACCAGTCGTAGGTAAGCAATGCAGCACCAGCTCTGTGACTTTATGCCTAAGGGTACCATACGGTAAAGAAGTTAATGATAGGTTATGTCATGTAAGAAATTCATGACATTTTTAATGCTGCCACTACTTATTTGAAAAGCGATTTGAGAAACTTGATTTGTGGAAGCATATATGTTTCATGTTAGTATTGAATTATATGAATTAAGATGAATTTGTGTTAGAGAGGTTTAAATTGTTAAATATGATTTGAATAGAAAATCTAGCACTCCTTGAGCTTGTTTAGCTCACATTCTTTTCTTTAAAAAAAATGAAACCTCCCAGGTGCATGCTTAGGGGATTCAACAACAGGGACTCCACCTCACGATTGGTCAACTTCGTCATGTGCTGCTATATAGGCATTTTTGCCTTGTTAATATTTTTGGGAACATTTACATATTCATGAATATGTTTTGGAATGTATTTTTTGTAAATAATGCATGTATATGAATGTTTTAAAGTTAAATGCACGAATATGTTTTAGTTTTTTTAATTATTGAATTAATTGTTGAGATTGCTTGTGAATGGACTTGAAGTCCAAAAATTGTACTAGGGATTTTGATGTGGTTATAGAAGTGTTTTGAACTTTGATAAGGATTTTGAAAATTTTGACAATGTCAAAATACAACTGTTGTTTTGCCTAAATTTTTAATAAAATGGTTTTTAAAAAACTCTACTATTATATTTATGAATGTTAAGTTAAACTTTTTAATAGAAAAGGGCAATAGGCTAAGCTATACGGAAACTTTCCAGTTAGATTAGACATCGACTGGAGGGTCACTATGGGGTGTCAGGTGGGCTGCCTAGTCCTTTCAATGGTGGTATTTTTTTTCTACATAAGCATTCTATTAGATGTATGAAGCAATGGTATGCTTTTAATTCAATAATGCTATTATCATTTTTAAGGTAAACATGTCATTTATCAGTGATGGGTGGTGGTATTTTTTTTTCTGGATGTCTGAAGTCCTATTATACTTTAAACTAAAGCATGTTATTCATTATATTTAGTGATGGTATTCCCATTTAAAGGTGAACGTGTGACTTATATATTATCAATGGTGGAATTTTTGTATATAGTTGTGGTATTGGATGTATGAAGCTTTGTTATAATTTTAAGTAAGACATGGTATCACAATATCAAAGTGACAGTATTCTCATTTAAAGAAGAACATATGATTTATCTATTATAGGAAGTGCTATATTTTTTTTTTTTGAACAGAAGTGTGGTATTAAACATATGAAGATCTCATATAGTTTTCTAAGCTATAGAATTCTTAGTACTGAGTGATAGTATTCCTATTTAAAGGTGAATGTGTTTATTGCCTATAGTTTTTTTAAAATATAATCATGATATTAGATATGTTAAGCTTGGTAGAGTATTAACTAAGGCATGGTTACTTAATATTAAAGTGATGGTATTCTAATTTTAAGGTGAACATATCACTTATCTATAATGGGTGGTGGTATATTTTGAATATAAGTGTAGTATGAGATATGTTAAGGCCTAGTATAGTTTTAACTAAGGCATGGTATTCTTCGTATTTGAAGCATGTTATTCCTATTTAAAGTTTAATGTTTTACTTATTTATTATCAGTATTGGTACTTTATGTAAAACCGTAGTATTGGAATTTCATGTATAGTTTTAATTAAAGCAAGATATCTTAATATCAAAGTGATGATATTCTCATTTTAAGGTGAACATGTGCCTTATTTGTTATAGGTGGTGGTATTATTTATACATAATCATGGTAGTGGATGCAAGAATGTACGGTATAGTTCTTATTGAGCCAAGGTATTCTTCCTTCTCAGTGATGGTATTATTATAGCATTTATAGTATATCAATGAAGATCTAAAGTTCGCATAAACCAATTCATTGCAAATCAAGTAACCAAACTCAATCTTTATGTTGAAGGTAGTACAAGCCACTGCATCAACTTTGTCTTATGTCATTTTAAGCTCAAAAGCTTACCATCTAACAAAACAATGGTGGCCCTATTACGATTAATACAAATGAAATTGTAAACAAATTATATATGGTCAAAAAGATGTCATCATTATTTTGGAATATAATTTTCTTAAGTTCTAAGAACATGAAATTCTTAGTTGTTTTAAATTGTTATCAAACAGTAATAGTATTAAAACGAATAATTTATGAAATTTGTACTTTTTCATTTTTTAATATAATAACAAGAAACTTGAACAACAAACAAAGAAAGATAAAGGATGATGAGCAATAAGTAGTAGCAGAAGAAGAAGAAACTTTATAATATTATAATTATATCCTCAACCCTTTCCATTATAAAACAATTAAATTTACTTAGGTGGCAAGTGGTTAGCCAAAGTTAGCCCAATATGGTTCACCACATAGTTGTCCCCTTTACCTTATTGTTAATATCATTATCTCTATTCTGGAAGTTTGTTTCCTCTTTTCCTTCACTTCATTTGAACATCTCTATTTGTTTGTTCGTCTTGCTTTTTTCCCCCTCTTTTATATTCCTCATCTGTTCCATCTGTGAGAGTTACTTCCTACAAAATACTATATGCACCTTGCTATGAAATTATTTTGGGAAAATCCATTGGTGGCTCATTTAAGTTTAGATAAATGGGACGATTTTACTCTGAAGTTAGGCAGACCACTAGCCTAAAACCAATAATATGATCTTCATGTGAAACATCAATCCCAATAATATAACCCAATAAATGAAAATCCAATTTGATGGAGGTTTTTTTGCTTGAAGCTTTGGATGTGCTGTTGGATAAAGAGCTTCAAAGTGGTAAGGCAAAAAAGTAATCACCAATGTTAACATCCAGTGGACCTTGCTAGTTAACAACTGCAGTAACATATGCATAAGTAAAATAGAAGCATTTTGAGGAATTTTGTGGGTTTAAGTCGGTCAACTATGAACTCACCTTCAAGCCATCATCAAGACATAGACTACAACTAGTTAGTCCAGCTACAAATATTTTCTATTAGGATTACTATAAAATTGGTCCTTACTTATGGCCTTTGTTAAGGATCAAGAAGATCATGAAGAAATATAGTCACCATATAAAATTATATGTAGGGAGGCTCCAATTGTGGTTCTCTAAGGCTTATGAGATGTTCATTCATGAGCTAATACAAAGGTCTTGGACGGATACTACACAAGGAAAAATGAGGACACTCTGTAAAAAAGATGTTGCCCTTATTATTATTATGGCCACTAATATCTTTGACTTTCTTCTTAACCTTGTTTTGTAATAATTTTTCTATTCTACTAACAACCCTGTTAATGAATTTTCAAGTAATCTATAAGCTTAATGACCGCGCGTCGTTACATTAGTTTAGATAAAATAACTAAACTATTACTATAGTAGTGGTGAGCTAGGTAGATTCTATAGAGAGTGTGTGTAAAGTTTATGGAATGAAATTAACTAGTGTTTATTAAAAAGGGGGAGGGGGGAGGTTTGGATTTTGAAAGAAGAAAATAAAATAAAACTAATTAATAAAAACAAACTAAAGAAAACTTGAAAAAAATAATCAAAGTGGGGAATTCGGTAGGGATCCGATTCTTTGGTTCAATCTCGGCCTACACCCTAATTAAGCACATTTCATTAATTTGTTATTCTCAAACCTCTCTTAGCAATTATTAATCGTGGGTTAATAATTAACACGAGTTTTTCCTTAGCTTTTTTAACAAGATACGATTGTTAATTGAACCTAGCCACCGAACAACCTAGGATATGATCTCTAGATTTAATTAGGCAGTAGTATTACAAATTATGAAAACCGATTAATCAAGGCAACAACCACATACGATGCGTCATTTAACCTAGGACATGTTATCCTTAATGATTACGAATCATTAGTCGCTACACATGAATTTCAACATAATAATTACGGATTATATCGAAATTCTAGCAATGGGTTTGAAATTAACGATTCAATAAACGCATTAAAATCATCAATTCACAATACCCAACGAGTTCATCACAAATAACCGAACAATAACAAAAATCCAATTATCCATACACAAAACTCAAATCAATTAAGATAGGATAACACAATCAATTCGTAATGAGGAAAAGAAACAACAAAATAAAAAAAATATTTAACCTGGGTCATTGGCATTGATGTCACCTCCAAATCAACGTCAGGATACCTAACCCTTTATAGGTCCTCCCCAAAAAAATACTTCAGCTCCCATCCAATTCCTAGCCAAAAAAATGCCCTTGGTTCAAACCATTTACGCAGCTCTCCAACTTCTCCGACTGCATCAAGCCTTCACTGTTTTGCTCACTGTTCCCTTGTGCGTTGTAGCTTGATGGGACAAATAAGATGGGAGGGTTTTTATTCACGTAACCCCTTGCCTGATTGCTCCCCGTTTGCGTGCTCCAGCCAAGACATAGGCCTGCTCTCCAGCCAAGCCGCAAATGCAGCCTTCACCAGCGACAAAGTTGCATGCTCTCCTTTGCGTAGTCCCCTGTAGCTGATGTCGCACTGTTTTATTTTATTCGACAATTAAACTTGCAACCCCTTTAAAACCTTATGTCGCTGTGCGTTTTGCTCGTTTAGCTGCTGCTCCCTTCTGCTTTTTAGGTTTGACGTGTGTTTAATTATTGATATATTTAATTATTTGTATTTAGCGATGAATGATATAAAAATAATTAAGATATTTATTTTAATTTATTTTTTATTTTAAGTACAATTTGAAAGTAAAAAAATTAAATTGAATCAAAAATATTGCATTTGAGATATTTTCTAAATATTAATATCTACTTGCTTTCACGGAGAAAGAAAAAAATAATAACAAAAGGCAAGAAAAATGAAAAACAAAGGAAGCAACCAACGCAACGTTTTTTGAGGGATAACAAATTAAATCAACAGTGAAAACGCAGCGTGGAAAGACTCGAGAAGCAGGGTTTTAAGGGAGACATTTTAATTGTCTAATCAGGAATCAACAGCAATAAAATGAGATCAAAATTAAATGGGCAGCAGCGAGACAAGGGATTTACGCTGGCAAATTAAATAGAATACGAGAGATGCTGGCGTTTAAACGCAGCGTTTACGCAGTAAAGCGGGACTGGAGGAGCGCAGACGCATGAGGAAAAAAATCAAGGAGCGTAAGTGATGCAACAATAAAACAGTGTATGAACGACGACATATGAGGCTGGATGCACGGTAGAGAATCACGCAACAGGCGTGACCAGGAGAGGAACAATACGGGAGAATGTACGCACAACGTTTTTACGCAAAACGCAGTGGCGCGATGTGAAGCAAGAGGCAACATGCCATAAGTCACGTAAGAAGCACAAGCAGAGAGGGCTGCTTCAACAGCGTAAAATGCTGCATCTTACGGGAGAAGCGCAAGGGAAGGCAACAAGGTTTTAAGTGATTGTGACCTTTATTGGTCACATCACTCAACAATAGACACAAGGAACAGAGAACAACGTAACAGACGCAGTACAAGGAGCAGCCGGGCGAGAGTGCAGCGCAGGAGAACGAAAAGAAAAACAGGTGTGGAGGCGCTGAAGGCATGGCAGTCGCGGCTTCGGCTTGGCAAGCTGGAGCTTGCGGCTTGGACACTGCCGCTGCAGGCCTGCGTTTGACGAGGAGCAGCGAGCAAAAGCTGGCTTAGTACAATGAAGAGTAGGCAGTAAAGAGAGGGCTTAGAATAAAATTGTCAAATCGATGAACAGTTGAAAGGAGCTTAGCTGTATGGGGTTTTAGGTTAGAGATGAAGATGGAGGCTGAAATATTTTTCGGAAAATATTTATGAAGGACTAGGCATCTCGACATCAGTTTGGAGGTAAAATTGACGTCGACGACTCGGGTTAAATATTTTTATTATTATTTTGTTGTTTCTTTCTCTCATTAGGAATTAATTGTGTTATCCTATGTTAATTAATTTAGGTATTATGTATGGATAATCGAATTTTCGTTATTATTAGGTTATTTGTGTATGAACCTATTGGGTATTGTGAGTGATGATTTTAATGCATTCATTGGATTGTTAATTGCAAAACTCATTGCTAGAATTTCGATATAATCCGTAATTGTTCTGTTGAAATTCTCGTGTAGCGACTAATGATTCGTAATCTTTAGGGATAACATGACTTAGGTTAAATGATGCATCGTATGTGGTTGTTGCCTTGATTAATCGATTTTCCTAATTCGTAATGCTACTGCCTAATTTACTATAGAGATCATATCCTAGGTTGTTCGGTGGTTAGGTTTAATTAACGATCGTATCTTGATTAAACAAAACCTAAGAGAAAACTTGAATTAATTTTTAACCCATGATTAATAAGAGAGGTTAAAGAATAACAAATTAATAAAATATGCTTAATTAGGGTATAGGTCGATATTGAACTGAAGAACCGGGTCCCTATCGAATTCTCCTCATTTATCATTTTATTTCATGTTTTCTTTAATTTGTTTTTATTAGTTAGTTTTATTTTATTTTTCTTATTCCAAAAAATCCAAAACCCCCCATTAAGTGTAAACACCGGTTAATTTCATTTCTTAAACTCACACACACTCTCTGTGGGATCGACCTAAACTCACCACTACTATAGTAGTAGTCTAGTTATTTTATTTTGAATAGCGTTACGACGTGCGATCAAATTTTGGCGTCATTGCCGAGGAATGCGATGTTTTAGATTTTGTTTGTGATTTAATTGGCGTTTTGTATATATTTGTTCGTAAGTGATTTCTTTTCTGTTATTTTGTGATCTATTCATTATTTTTGTTTCGTGTTTAAAAAAATTATGGACGGAAGTAATTTCTTTTATAATTCATATTCTCAATCCTATAACAATGTCTAGATTAATCAACCAAATTTTTGTTATGGATGGAATAATCATCAGAATTACTTTTATGATAGTTTGCAAGACGCACAAAAATTCTCGTACAGACCAGAAGCTTCCTATAATGACTCCGATCCATCTCTGTAAGAGTTGAGTAATATGGTGCAAAAAATTTCAGGAGAATACTCTACAATTCTAGAAGGATGAAGGGCAATTTCCAAAAGACATATATTCTAGCACCTAAGATTCGGAGAGCCAACAAAATTCACTTGCATCTTTAAAAGAACTTGTTAATACTATGGCTGCTAACAATTTGCAATTTCTATAGGATATGCAGCAGGAAATGCAAGAATTCCGACAAGAGACACAAGCAAGCCAACTTGGTTCGGGTGCATCTTTAGAAGAAATGGTTAACACAGTTGTTGCTAACACCTTGAAATTTCATCAGGATACAAAAGCAAAGCAACAGAGGATGAAACACCTAATGGGTCAGATGCCAATGCGTCTTGATTGCCTAGAATCGCAAAGCGAAAAGGAGCAGCCGTATTAACCCGAGATGTACCCAATTGACGTTTGTTCAGAAAATTTGCAAAGTGATGAGGAGCTTGAGAATTTTAAGGTCAATCGTCAATGAATTGTTTGTGTCGAAGAAGTGGAGAAGGAGCTCGAAGCCAAAAAGGACACATCTTTTAACTCAGAGGTAAGTACTGAGTCCATAGTTATTTTTGAAACTAACTCTTTACCTTTACATAATAGATTGGATGAGTTAAATGATAAAGAAAAGGGCGAAGAGATGTTAGAAATATTTTCGGAATGTATAGACTCAGTCGGGATTGAGAACCTGAGGATAGGAAAGATGCTAAAGGAGGATGATGATCAATTAAGGCCCTATCCGGATGGTGATGCTGTCGCCTGCAACGAAATATAAAAGAAATCACTTCCTTTAAAACAAATTAATGTAGTAACGGTGAGTGGATATTGTTCCCACGAGAAATTTTGCGATTATGGAAATTACGAATTCAAACGGCACAAATAAAAAAAAGGTTTTTTGTTACTTACTGAAATAATAACGAAATTCAAAAAGGGGGAAATCGCAAATTGAAATAATAATTAAGTCTGAAAAGTCAATAAGAAAAATACCTTGGTTTCGGTAACCGATGTTACCATGCTATTATGGATCCTCGATAAAAATTATAATTATTAATGAACATTCATTGAGCAAAATTTCTCTTAATTGTATTGACTAGAAACATTTACCCTATCAATCTAATTAAACAATAATCTAGATACGATCATAGATTAAATTGAATAATAGAATTAAGGACCAAGAATCAATGACAAGTGATTAACATGTACGACATGAAATCAATCAAGTGGATAAGTTCTTAGAATTTTCCAACTCTAACGTAGAGGGGTTAATCCTAATTTGCTACTTGTGATTACCAAAATTGAACGTCAGATTTTGTTAACTTAGCGACTGAATCAATTAATCCCTAGTTGCGCACCTAGAAACTAACGAATTCAATTAAAAAGATTGATTTGAAATTATCCAATGTACAATAACAATATGAAAAATATTCAGAAAATCTCACCATAATAACATGGTACAGGATCCCTCAACTAAGATAATAAAATTAGTTAATCATACTTAAATTGAAATCAAAAGAAATAATAATAAAAATATTCTCCATAATCAGTCTTTTAATAAAAAGAAAAAAATAACAAGTGTAATTGTGCATAAATTAAAAGGCAAGAAACCAGAAAATTGCAATAACCCAAAAATCCCTAAGTCTACGACAACACTTCTTGGAAGGTGCAGGAAAATTAAGCCATAAAAGCTAATTAAATCAATTTGTGGCAGCCAAGGAGAAGAGAATGCGATGATACTATTGAAAAACTTCAGAAACGTGAACAGAGAAGAACCAAGGGTGCGGGAGTCTCTAACAACAGCAAAAATACGATGTAACTACTGGAAAGATTCAGCAACGTGGACAAGGGAAAAACAGAGGGTGCGGCAGCTTAGGAGAAGAGAATACGATGGTCTGTTGAATAATGAAAAACCAGAGGAAAATTCAAGATGCCGCAACCCCCTGTTTTTCCCTAACCCATATACAGCAATCACATTAGCTTCCTCCTTGGATTCAATTTCTTCATAATCTTGATTGGATTTCGTCCCAATTAGATAATCTTCTAGTTTAGGTGGGAAACTTCTTGAAAAGGATTCCAGAAGATCTTGAGCGATTGTGTTCTAATTGGAGACAACTTCTGAAAAATCTGCAAAATTAGGATTATGACCTTAGGTGTGCCCACGCCTAATCTTTGAATTTCGACCAATCTGGAGTTTTTGAATTTTTTGCCATATTTTTCCTCTTTTTGATCCTTTTTCATCTTTATGGCATTGAAAACCATCTGTGAACATTAAACAAACAATTCCATTAATTTTTAAACACCATTTCCGCAATTCAATCAAATTAATACCAAAACATATGCATTTTAAATGGCTTATCAAATTCCCCCACACCGAACCTTTGCTCGCCCTCGAGCAACATGCCAAACCATTAACTCAATCAATTCATCCTTCAAAAACCAAGTGCACACAATCCATCAACTTAGGCTAGCAAGATCCAAATTGCAACACACATCATAATTGCCTTTCACTAATGCAAATAAACAAAGTCAAAATTCAACATCTTTGTTCAAAAGCAAACATGAAATTAAGTGAATTCTTCTCACGGATTTCGCTCTTACACTCAAGTGTTTGTGGGTAGGTGTTTCACTCAAATCTCACTCTATCATGTTGCACTACCATAGGCTTGCAATTTCACCAATCTTTGTTCATTCAGATCACATGGGCTTATAGATCATAAGGACTTTATTAACGGTTGTAATGGGGCCTGGCTCATGGGTGAGGTAAAAAAACATGATAAAAAGTTTCGTCACAAGTTTTCACAAAGCATTAAGTAAAGGGACACACAATTAGAATTCTGAGATAGAAATGAAAAGGAATTACAACTACTCATTCTAACTCAAGCCATTCTACTTTATTCTTTCTTCTCTTTCCTTTTTCTGACTTTTCTCTTTTTTTTTCTTTTCGTTTTTCTGATTTTTTTTTCTTTTTTTTATTTTTTTCGAATAATTCTAAGAACACGAAAAAAACAATGACAACAAAAGAAAGTGATAAAAACATGAGTAGATGTTCCTATAAAAGTATCTCAGATCACAATATATAACAAAAGTCCCAATTTAGCTAATGCTTCATTCAACTTACGATAAGGTAAGGCTAATGGGGTTGTCGGGTTTCTATTGTGAGGTGATAACTCAAAGAACAAGGTTAAGGCTCAAACGTGTTTTCAAAGGGAAATTAGTAGGTGGGTCAATTTTTAAGCCAAAGGGTTTTAAAACAAAGACGTCCTTAATCACTTCAAGTCCCTTGTGATTAAACAAACTCAAACCGGTTCCATGCAAGTTCTGAAGACAACATAGAATAGAGGAGTATCACTCACTTCAAGGAAGTATCATGACATAAAAGTGATGTCATTTAGGCTCAATGTCACTCTCCGGTGTAATTCAAATTAAGAGTTCACTTCGTTTCAGAATTTGCTCTCCAATGTCAAAATTGTTGACTAAGTCTATGGGATGTGTCAGAGCAATCAATCAATATGTTCCATTTTAAAACCTACTTAGCCCAAATTAATGTCATGCATGTCCTTGATCTCATTCGAACTAATATGACAGAGTTTATGATTCAACATGCAAAATCTACACTAAGATCAATAAAAACAACCGCAACAACCAACAATATTCAAACAGAAACCAAAAATTGCCACATCCAAAAGTGTAAATTCCTCCCCCACACCTGAATTCAGCATTGTCCTCAATGGTTAAGAAGCACAAAAATGAAAGATAAAGAGTTAAGAGGTGCTTCTCTGTTAGGCG
>JANVCL010000008.1:30261882-30272584 GCA_026546855.1 Erythroxylum incrassatum
TGATCTCATCATAATTTCAATTACATAGTAATTATTCCAAGGATTTTATCTTTAGTATTAAAACATAAAATATTAATTAAATTAATATATAAAGATAAATAAAGCCTTTTCATTAACTCAAAATAAGGTCACACATTAATTTGCATCCAATTGATTGGCTACAAGGGCATAAACTAACGCACTTGACTTGATTTGGATTTAAGTTCTCTTAAATTGTATTTATGCTTTAGTTTTCTCATTTTGTTCATCTTTTAATTTCACAATTTATAAATTGCTTTTTTGTCACTTTAATACTTTATTGAACTGAATATTTCACATATTGCTTTATTCTTTGATAGATTAAAGTACTAATATCACCAAAATTTATAGTAATAATAATGAAACATTTTATTACCATTAAAACTATGGACTACACTTGGTCCAATAATGATATTTAATACATTTAAATTAGAATGTGGAAGTTAGTCAATGGTAATTTTTTAAAATGATACTTGAAATTTAAAAACACAATTTAACAATAAAAAAGTGTTTTAAGATTAATAGAATAAAGACAAAAGATAGAAAAAAGATTAGTATATTCAAATATATATATATTAAATCGATATATTGCTCTACATCATAAATCTACCTATTAGACTATATATATATATACACACTTATACCTATTAGATTATTTGTTTTCCAATTGAAAATGAAAATATTTTTAAGAATGTTTTACAATGCAAAATATCAGTCAAGTGTGATCACATGCAATGTAAATGATAAAAGGACTAACAACTTATCGCAGAACACTGAAAACATGGCAAGTGTTTCTATGATCATGAGAGTATAATTGATTTCTAAAAATCAAATTTAAGTAATAGAAGATTTGATTGAAAGATCACAATAGTTTTAAATCTAATAGGAACTACTATCATAACTATGATCTCATTTTTTGATTTGGCATTAAACAAGCCCAGTTGATCATTGGGAAGAAAAGTGAGTCCAAGGTCTCGGGTTCGATTCTCGACAACGACAGTATAGGAGTTTATCAAATGTGGTGACTCCTTGTACGCACCGAACATTGGTCCGTCTTTTCAAAAAATTGGTTGAGATCAGACCGTAATTTACCCCTCACTACTCTATTAGATCGGGGTGTGGGACGTCTAGGGTGGGCGATCCAGAAAGCAACGGGGAAAACATTATGGACTCCAAACCGTGCTTCCCATATATTCTAATGAGAGGATAGGATTGTGGGGGATATTTGGGATTGAGTATGACAGCCGAATGTCGTGCCACTAATTATGACTTGAACATTAAAATTTTCAACCCTCTCAATCCCCATGTGAGTTGATGAGCTCCAAATGGCCCCATTGGTCCCCCACTCACCAACTTCTTTATTCCTTTCAAAGCTTCAATATCTGATAAGTAAACAAATCATCAAATCGAAAACCCTTCAAACACTTCAACCCCGACAAATTGACAGATCCTTCCCATTCTAGCTGTCATAGAAACTTGGAGAACAGAATAATGGACCTGAACTGGAAAACAAAATCCTGCGACATTAAACATTGCGTGAATGACTCCAGAAGTTCTTTACTGGCTAATAACTAGAAGGAAAGGAGCAGGGACTCGTAGACGCCTCCACGTCTGGCAGTGCGTCCAGTACCTATAAAATTTCACGGCATCAGCTAACCGCCACTAACCTTCCAAATAAAAACTTGAGGCTAATTAATGCATCGTTTCGACGCAGAATATCTCTCATAATGTATTCTTTTTATGACATGATTCCCTACTTCCCACTGCGGAAGCTCTACGCGTAAAAACCTTTTCTTTCTCGAATATCTCTCATAACGTATTTCTTTTTATTAGATGTCCGGATTCTCCGGCACGTTTAACATAGACGAACTTTCTGCAACAATAGTGCGTTTGAGGGAATGTCAATGGAGCTTTCATTGACCAATTCATTATCATCCCAACGGCTTTTAATGTAGTGTCCGTTGCCTAATGCCTGCTAGAACGACCAAGCCGAAAACTTCCGCGGATAAGAGAGACGGTTGAAAACACCAGCTAAAACAAATGCATTTCGCATAATATTTCTTGCTGTTGGGTTCCAGCTGGCCTTGTCCTTTTCTTGCTTAGAGTGACAGCCACAGCGCCAGACCCAATAGCACAGCTACTCTCTTAACGTTGAAACTAAATTATACGCAAACTTTGATATTTTAATTTATTAGGAAATTCTTTTAATATTACTGGCCTGTCATGGTTAATTGAAAATAATAGTGGAGTTTACTTAGAAAAGGTCCAGATGTTGAAAGTTGGTTGCAGCAGTTGGATTGGAGTCAGGGTCAGAAGTCTACAAAGCCAGCTGGGGCAAGGCATTGGCTATTCTAGAATAAGAGGAAATAATCAGTAGCTGGTCTGATTAGACCAAGGAAGAAATCTCACCGAATTCAAGGAGGAAACATGCAAATAAATAAATAAGTACGTGTCTTAAATAATTAGTTGAAGCAAATAAGTTTTCTCTTTTTTATGCAATTGTCTGATTCTTGTTCGGATTGGATAATTTTGTCCTTCCATGTAAATTTAGGCAATTATTAATTATTTTTAAAAATTTTAATAATTTATAGGTTAAGTTACGTAATTTGATTCAGACAAATGTAATAAAGTAACCCAGTAAACAATCTAAATTAATGTGTCAAAGTTCAGTAGAAAAATAGATCTCGGTTAGTATGGATCGGATTCATATCGAATTTATGATAGGGAAGTTTGATATGGAAACTATATAAAAAATTAAGATCTCTTACAATTGCTTATATTATTCGTAAGCATACGAATCCTTTAACTCGTTAAGAGTGCTTATATTTTGAGAAAATTATAGAAAGACGTTAACTGCGTATCATGTGAACGTTTTTCGTAAAGGTCTCGAAAAATTAAAGCTCATTTGGACCTCAAAAACTATTACAAAAGTTTAGATAGAATCAAAATTAGGTGCTCCATATTTCCTTTATTTTTAATCCTTTCATAAACGATCTAAAATACGTAATAAGATCTATCCTATGAGGCACAGCTGGAAGTTTCCAAATTGTTCTGTAGACTAGATATATCATGTATTATATTTTCTCACGTGAAGTATTACTCTGTACAGAGACACATCGCTGGGTCGCCCAAAAAATTAAAAAGATTAAATATTTTTAATTTTTAATATATATACATATATATATACACACACATAAAGACAGAATCATTTGAAGTTTAGTGGTGTACTGAGTCGTTCAAGATTTAAAAAAATTAAATATTTAAGCCTCTTATATTAAATTCTTGGCTCTGTCCCTGACTCTGACTCTGTAGCCATGCAACGTACCATTCGACGAGTAGCCATGCAATATTTTCTTTTTCTTTTTCTATTTTTGCAATCTATAAATTGGAATTTGATCTCCATTTCTCGTTTGAAGTCGGCTGGTTTCAACACATTTCTGACTGAAAGATACGGGGAGATAAAAAATCTTATTTCGTAAGAAATAAAAATTTCTATACATGGAAAATAAGTAAACATTAATGTTTTACGACCAACCTCAAGATCGAAAAAATCTATCCAGATAACTTTTAGGGATCGAATTATTTGGCTGAGTGTGGTTAGGACTTGTAGATCCTATAGTGGAGCTATACTTTGAAATCCCACCCCTATATTTTGTCGACATTTGACAAGCATAAGGGTATTTATTAAGATTATAAACGGTAGTTTGAGTGAGAAATGACTTAGCTTCCGTACGTGACATTATTATGGTACCTAAATTAACGGCATATATTCAAATCTGAATGAGGATCAGGCGGAAATAATATTTTAATGTAAAAATAAGAATTAAAAAAGGAAGAAATAACATATTTCTTTTTATTCAAAATAGTTTTAAAAGAATGTACACTTATTAAGAAAGTTAATAAAATGTTTGATATATTCTGATTAATTACATATTAAAGTACTTTGAAAATATAATTTGTGTAATATGTATAATTAAGACGTGAGAGAAATTAAAGGGTAATTTTGAAAGTAAAATTATAAATATACATAAAAAGTCACAAACGATACTTATTTTAAATAATTAAAATTTTTCTAAAATAATACTTATAACTTCTTTCGGTTAATTAAGTTAATTCTTTTTTTTTTCTTAACTTCTTCTGGAACTCTTCACATTAAAACAAAACACATATCTGAGCTGAACAGGTAACAAAGTTCAGATAAGTGATAAGAAAGAAGAACAAGTTTTATGGATAATATTACAATATCCTCAAATCTTCTTATCATAGCAAACTATTTATTGGCAACAAACGTACAAAAGGGGAAGGGGGGAAAAACAAAAAAAGACAACAGCGAGGGCTTGGGTGAGAAAACGAGTAAACGGTGGGATGGAAACGAGTAAACGGAAACGCGCGTCAAAAGCGTAGGCTAGGCCCCGCTGGCATCAATTTTGTAGAATACTAAACAAATTTATTAAAAATAATTATTAATATCTACTCTAACTCTTACCCATGTGGAAGATATTTGAGAAGAAAGATTCCTTATACCTTTTTATGCTCAATTTCTTTTATTTGGAAATAAAGAAACCGTTTGTCTTGTACACACTTCCTTATTACCAAACTGAAAATCACTTTTCCCAAAATCTAAGGAAAACTCTCTCTGTCTTTCACCCTTTCTCTGCCTCTGTTTAGTCTCTTGCTATCGAAGTCTGTGTGACTATGGCTGCATTTCCTCTCTCTCTTAAATCTTAAATTCTCAGAACTAAGAGAGAGACGGAGTAACAACAGGATTGAAGTTTTGAGTTTGTCTTGGATTTGGTTATATAATAATGTCAGCTCCGACACCCACTTCTCCGCCGTCTACCAACTCCACGGCCCCACCACCCGCGACCAATCCCACCTCCCCTCCTCCTTCCACCACCCCTTCAGCCCCACCGCCAGTCACTCCTGCATCCCCTCCTCCGACAACTCCGGCTTCTCCTCCTCCAGCGACTCCCCCGCCTCCCACTTCTCCCTCACCATCACCTCCGTCCACCACTCCTTCACCACCTCCTCCGACGTCCCCTTCTTCGTCACCTCCGCCTCCCCCACCTTCTTCATCGACGCCTTCTACACCGTCTTCTCCGCCGCCTCCTAATTCTAGAGCTTCGCCGCCGCCTCCGCCATCGTCGTCTAAAACTCCAGTCTCACCGCCGCCGCCTTCGTCGTCGTCGTCGGATTCATCGTCAGGATTATCTCAGGGGGTAATAGTGGGCATAGCTGTTGGGGGAGTGGCGATTTTGGTAGTGCTGAGTTTGTTCTGTATTTTTTGCAAGAAGAAGAGACGCAGACGTGACGATGAAGCTGCCTACTATATGCCTCCACCTCCTCCTTCCTCTCATAAAGGTTTGATCTTTCGTGATCCTGTTGCATGTATTGATCTAGTTACAGAACCTTTTTTTTATTTCGTAGTCACGAGGTTGTATTTTTAGCATTTTAGATTTGTCTTTTTTGGTGGGATTTCATTGGCAAAAAGTGTTGTGGCTTGAATGCGAGTACTCTGCAGTTGAAATTGAAACGTTGTAGATTTGGAAAACGATTGTTTGGCCAGATGCGTTTCTAGTTTATGTTCCGTTTGTATGTAACACGTAGAATAAGCTTCAACTGTGAAGTCAGGACATGTAAATTCTATAATGTTTTTGAACTTTTAGCGATCCTGCTTGAGGCTTGAAACTTGATTTTTTTTATTGACTTTGTTGAGTTACATGCTCCCTTTTGATTGCTAATGTGGATTTCAGCTTAGCAGCTCACTTTCTAGCAAATTTTTCTCTGCTTGATTGTCAGATGACCCATATGGTGGTGGTGGCCGACCGCAGCAACAGTATTGGCAACAAAATGCTCCTTCACGTCCTGATGTTATATCGGCAATGCCAAAGCCCAATCCCCCACCACCAGTTGCATCGAGACCACAGAATCCTCCTGAGCGGTACCCATCTCCACAACCACCACCTCCACCACCTTTCATGAGCAGCAGTGGTGGCTCCGGTTCCAACTATTCAGGGTCTGAATACCCACTTCCTCCACCTTCTCCAGGCATTTCTTTGGGTTTCTCAAAGAGTACATTTACATACGAGGAATTAGCGATGGCAACAGATGGCTTCTCAAATGCAAATCTCCTTGGTCAAGGTGGTTTCGGGTATGTGCACAAAGGAGTCCTTCCTAATGGAAAAGAAGTTGCTATTAAGCAGCTTAAAGCTGGAAGTGGACAGGGAGAGCGTGAATTCCAGGCTGAGGTAGAGATTATTGGCCGAGTGCATCACAAGCATCTTGTATCACTGGTTGGATACTGCATCACTGGATCACAGAGATTGCTTGTTTATGAGTTTGTTCCAAACAACACCTTGGAGTTTCACCTACATGGTACCTCTCATGGAATATTTTACTAGAAAAAGCATTTTAATTACTTTGGCTCTCGCTGCATATTGTGATTATTGTATGTGCTTCTTGAAATCTAGTATTTATGAATTTTTGATGACTTACCTTTGATGTATCACTTGAAATTTTCTTTTCAAGTATAATCCTT
Source organism: Erythroxylum incrassatum (assembly GCA_026546855.1). NCBI lineage: Eukaryota > Viridiplantae > Streptophyta > Magnoliopsida > Malpighiales > Erythroxylaceae > Erythroxylum > Erythroxylum incrassatum. The sequence continues at coordinate 30,268,439 of JANVCL010000008.1, forward strand.
GAATACACCTCATGTAGAAAATGCATTGCAGGGAAAGGGCGACCAACCATGGATTGGCCTACTAGACAGAAAATAGCATTGGGGTCTGCAAAAGGACTTGCATATCTTCATGAAGATTGTATGTGTATCGTTATTTGTTTCACGAACTTTTCTTCTTTTTTTTTAAATTTTTTTTCAATCTGTTCTTCTATAAAATCATGTTATCATTATTGTTGTTATTCTTTCTTGCAGGTCACCCTAAGATTATTCATCGTGACATCAAAGCAGCCAATATCCTACTGGATTTCAAGTTTGAGGCAAAGGTATTCATTTAAACATCGGTATCATGTGTTTCGGAATTAGTTTATGTTCAAAATTGGTCTAACTCTTTTAGATGCATGGGGCGATTTTATAATCTCAGTGATTTAAAGCAAAAGAATTGCTTTACTTATTCTTGTGTTTATAGCAATCCTGTCATCTGCATAAATTTTCTTTCTTTTACACTGTTTTTCTTACCAGGTTGCAGATTTTGGACTAGCAAAGTTCTCATCTGATGTTAATACTCATGTTTCCACCAGGGTGATGGGAACTTTTGGGTAAGAGCAAGTTCTTTGCTATCTAATTTTATTGTGTGGTAGTTTTCCTAGATAGACAATAAAAGCACCTTTTTCTTGTTTCTTTTCTAAAAGCATCTTTCAGAAACAACAGAAACATTCACTACATTGTGTTTTGCGTATATTTACAGAAAATTAGTTTCGTGATTGACACCAAAAAAAAAAAACCTCTCAAGTGTTTTATGTTCCTGTGCTCACATGCTGATCTTTCAGGTATCTGGCTCCAGAATATGCTTCAAGTGGAAAATTGACTGATAAGTCGGATGTTTTCTCCTTTGGGGTCATGCTCCTGGAGTTGATTACTGGACGTCGACCTGTTGATCAGTCCTTCATGGACGACAGTTTGGTGGACTGGGTGAGCTATTCTTAACTTTATCCATGCGACATACTGAAAAAACAAATTTAAAACAAAATGCACTACATGTATGTTATTATTTTGGAAAAAAACTATACTAAGATTCCAGATTGGGGCTTAAAGTAATGGACAATATATGAACTTCGTTATGATTTGTTCCGCAGGCGAGGCCTTTACTCACACGGGCTTTGGATAGACAAAATCCTGAATGGGCTAAAGAAAGTCTTGATTCTTTAGTTGATCCGAAGCTGCAGAAGAATTATAATCTTGATGAGATGCTTCGCATGGTATCTTGCGCTGCTTTCTGTGTACGTCATTCAGCAAAACGTCGACCTCGAACGAGTCAGGTAACTACTGTAACCTGTGTCTACATTTTTGTTATGGAATGGGTATTAATTTGGACCACTTATTTCAAGTCTCGACTATGGAATTTCTACGCTTCCTGCTAGAAATGCTACTAAACCCAACTGATATCTTCAAACTGAATCGAAACAGGTAGTCCGATCCTTGGAAGGAGACTTATCTCTGACCGATCTCAATGAAGGAATTATACCTGGACACAGTAGTGCGCACTCCGTAGGCAGTTCAGACTATGACAGCGGCCAATACAGGGAGGACATGAAGAAGTTTAGACAAGCGGTGTTGGGACGCCAGGATGTTGCAAGCAGTGAATACAGTGCAGCTACCAGTGAATATGGTCAGAACCCTTCTGTTTCAAGCAGCGAAGGCTATACTACACGAGAAATGGAAATGAAGAAGATGGACAAGAACAGCCAATGGATGTAGCGGAAGCTCATAAGCAATTGACCCCTGATTTTCCTGTAAAGAAAGACTCAACCCTCTTCTTTTCTTATTATTTTTACTTTACTTCAATGTCCATTGATTGCGAGAGTGACTTGTTTTGTGATACAAATAGCACCAATTCTTTTTCTTTCCCCTCTTCTCGCACATTTAATGATATTTCCATTGGGTGGTATTATGTATTTAGTAGTCGCGCACATGCAAGAAATTAATAATGAAAGATTTTGTATGATTCTTTGATTCATTGCTTAAAGGCTATACAACTAGTTCGCTGCTATTTTCCCTTCATTGTGGTACGTGGCTGTTTCATCCATGAATGGGATTCAACTGAGGTATGCATAACTCTTCAGTGGTGGTGTTAATAAAAAGAAACAAAAGTCTTAATGAGTTGGATGAGAATGGGTGTAACGTACCTTTTACTTGGTTTAGCGTCAAAGATGACCTAGCAACTGATGATAGACATCACCCACCATCCTTCTTGGACTGAAAACTCAAAACAAAAACAAGGGCAAAAGACCAGATCCGGTGGGAGGGAGTGTGCTTTGCCACAACGTGCGAGCAATCTGACCCCAGCAAAAGAAAAACATTCTCACGAAACGTTTAAAAGGTGGGGTGTTGTTTCAACCATTTTATTCCAGAGTTCCTCTCCACCTAACCAAAGATCACAACGGCGGAACCCATAAATAAGAGAAACAAAAAGAAAAAAATTTAAAACCCTCTCTCTTTCAATTCATAAGAATACCCTTTCAATTCAAAGTCAGTACAAACAAATTGCAATGTAGTGGGCAAGTGGGTATCCTCGACGTGTTTAATCCTATCCTGCCAAAATATGCTCTCAGTGCGTCGTGGCTGGATCATGTATCTTTGACTTTTCCAGGCCTTGTAATGTAATTCCACGCAGAAATGGTCGAACAAAAATGACAAAAGACAGCTTGTGGGTTCGATTTCTTTTTGTACCAATTCCAACTTCCAGTTTTCATTTGTAACGGTAGCGTCCAAGTTTTAGACGGCGAACTCACATGCGCCAAGTAACATGTGATGGCGTTTGTTTGTGATGCTTTTCATGTTTACACTGGCCGTGTATTCCCAGCGGGATGCTAAAAATGAAGATTTTTAAAATTTAATTAATAAACTACAAAATATTCAATCATTCCATAGTAATGATTCACTTCTATTCTTCATATGATGTATTCATGCAGAATAATTTATTTCCAAGTTTTACAAATATATCCAAATATTATTCATTTAACGCAATTTAAATATGCAATGTAATATAATGAAGTTTATGTTTAATATAACATATATTTATTAATATTCTTCCTTGTAATTAATATTTAATAATTTCTTAATGAATGATGCTTTTCTCGTTATTAATATTTAATATGTTGATGCTATAAGTATATCACTTAGTTATTATTATTTTATTGTACTTATGTACATAATTTTAAAAAAAAATTAAAATGAATAGATTAAAGATCTCAAAAAGGAATACAAGGGGGAGCTAATTACAATTATTGCAGCACATCCATAGCCACCTTTTTGGATTTAATTTCAATTATTGCACAGTTCATCCACCATCTTTTGGCTTGTTGTTTGCTATAGCTTTAGTTTTCTAACTAGATGCTTACTTTTCCTTTGTCATATCTGAATGCTTTATGTTTATTTGTCTTGGCCGAATGCTTTAATTTACAGCTCATTAGTTTAATGTTTAGTTTAATTCTTTCGTTAGTTTAATGTTTTTTAATTGTTTGAACTTGAGATTTTGATTAATGAATGGCTTTGGTTTAATTTTTCAGCATTGATTTAATTTAATTAAGTATGGTTTATGTTTTTTTAGTCTTTGTTTTGGTTAATTTGATTATGTGTGGCTAGTTGCTTAAGGGCTTGAAGGTGTGATACGACAACAACCTAGAATCAATGTCTAGATCACCTCTGTTTCAATTATTGCTCCCAAACCTAAATTCAATCAATCTAACAAGACCCTTCACCTCCAAAACAGGAAGGATTTGGTAACAAAGAGTATAAAGATTGTAGGAATTGAATTAACGCCACAAGTTAGAACTTACTTGATAAATTGAATCAATGCTTAAGGTAAAACAAGCAAGAATCTGAATTCTCTCTTAAAGAATACTTTCTAATTCGATTCACGTCAAATATGATGTTCATGCCTAAAGCAAGGGTTTAAATATTGATAGGTCCCAGTCAAAACCTGCTAGAACAAATGAAAAGAGAAAAGCAAATATGCAGAATAAACATGCAAAATATTCTACTTTTGGTGAGAATAAACCAGTAACTTAAGTTGACGCTAAAATTCTCCTTTTCATTGATAATTGAAACATTTAAATACAAAATCTGCAGCAACTACCTTAGTCCTAAGTACAAGGAATTCTAAATACT
>JANVCL010000008.1:30297032-30311726 GCA_026546855.1 Erythroxylum incrassatum
CAACAAAACTTCTTGAAGTTCTTGTGAAACAAAAGCTTGTGCATAAATCTGAAATTGTGTTTTAAGCTTGTTGGAGCATGACCTTATAATTGGACCCATTGGCATCCTCAAGTCTCCATTACCTTGGTGAGTTTCATCATTTCCTCCCTCCTCAAAAGGATTCGTCCTCAAATCAAGACCTACATTATCAAAGGGAGATAGATCAGAAACATTAAAAGTATCACTAACACCATACTCACCTGGCAAATCCACCCTATAGGCGTTGTCATTAATGCGTTCAAGCACTTGAAAAGGACCTTCGCCTTTAAGATCGAACTTAGACTTCCTTTGTTTAGGAAATCTCTCCTTCCTGAAGTGCACCCAAACCCAATCTCCTGGTTCAAACTTCTTCACCCTGTGCCCTTGATTGGCTCTTTGAGCATACTTCTTGTTCTTTTCCTCAATGTGCTGCCTAGCTTTCTCATGTATTGTCTTAATCAATTCGGCCCTTTACTGCCCATCTCATTGGCCCTTAAGATGCTTCAAACTTTCATTATCAGTGTGAATCACAAATTCCTTTGGCCATAGATAATGCTGCCAAGTTTGTAGAGCTCTTACCAACGCATACAGCTCCTTGTCATAAGTGGAATACTTCAATTGAGCACCATTTAACTTCTCACTAAAATAGGCAATGGGACGCATTCCTTGCAACAAAATAGCACCAATACCTATCCCAAAGACATCACATTCAATCTCAAAAGTAGAAGTAAAATTAGGTAAACTCAAAATAAGTGCAGAACAAAGTTTTTCTTTCAAAGTGTTAAAAGGAATTTCCTGTGCCTCTTCCCATTTAAATCCTACCTCCTTTTTAACAATCTCAGTCAATGGAGCTGCAATAAAACTAAAATCTTTCACAAACCTCCTATAGAAACTAGCAAGTCCATGAAAAGATCTTACCTGAGTAACACTTATAGGTCTCGGCCACTCACTAATTGCCTTGACCTTTTCTTGGTCCACCTCAATTCCATTAGAAGAAACAACATAACCAAGAAATATGACACGATCCATGCAAAATGCACACTTCTTGAACTTAGCATACAACTTTTCCGCCCTAAGTGCATCTAACACAAGCCTAAGGATTTTATACATCTGTATTAAATCCTTGAAAGGATTGGACTAGTGGCATATAGATTTGCTCTTTCTATGGAACTATCTAAGTTACATGATGAATTCCATGTCTCAATGCTATGGAAATACCGATCGAATGATTCACATTTATTACCAGTACAAAAGATAAAGATCCAACCAGAATTCTCATATGATGAAGAGCTTAAGGAAATCCTAGCAAGAGAAGTGAGACAGTTAAAAAATAAGCAAATTCCTCTTGTAAAGGTGCTCTGGCAAAATCATGGTGTTGAAGAGGAAACTTGGGAACCCGAATTGATGGTGAGAATTCAGCACCCGCAACTGCTCAATATAGGTATGAATTTTGAGGAAGAAATTCTTTCTAAGGGTGGGAGAAATGTAAGGCCTTAACATATACCCTATAAGTATTATAACATGTCTAGGATGTATTAAGAGGTGATCATAACGAATTAAGAGCATCTAAGCATAGTAAGAGACGTAATGGTATTTAATGAAAAAGACATGGGTAAATGGGTAATTTGTTCATTTCGGTATGGACATACATACTTTGACGCGAAATATGGATGAGAATGAAAATAACTAAAGAGATTATAAACCAATTTGGGAATTAAAGGAATAAGAAGGATCAATGTGCAATTTTCCTAAAGTCAACACGTGGCGTTGGTGAGTCAAGCAAAGCGAAAGAAGAAGGGAAGGAAAGGCATTAGAAGAACTATTTGGCCAATTTTAAGGTTTGGGACTACACTTAGTTTGATTTCTCTTTATGTGTATGTTTGAATGGATACAAAGACTCATTTGGATATGGAATAGTTGCTAAGATGGTATGTTGGCGTTCCTTTGTAAGGAATTGGTTGAATATAATAAGAGAGTTTCGTGTAGTAGAATTCTGTCTCAGATTTGTTTGAACCAGTCACATTTTTTGGGTCATAATTCAGCCTAAAGACTTTTAAATTGGGTGATTTTAGTTGCATATGAAACCTGAGACATAGAAATGGAAATCTCTAAAAGAGATTCTGATTTAATTCAGGATTTATGACATTGGAAGTTGAGATCAAAATTGGTGACCTGATGCTGCCCCTATTTTAGAGCAATTTGTGATGTTTGGTCTATATCTCATAATTTTGAAGTCCAAATTGATTGTTTTTTAGTGTTTTGTAAACTAGACACATATGAAAACAAATTCTAGAAGACCTCAAAACCTTATTCGAGCTTTTTCTATATTCATATTACAGAACAAGTAGAGGTAGAATGTCATCACGATCATAACACAACATCAAGATCTTTTGTCACGAGCATTACATGGGTATCACAATCGTGGCCCAGTAGAAAAATCTTTTGTCACCAATGTGACACTCCAGACATAATTGTGATCCTAGAGAAGGGTCTTTTATTATGACCATTACCTTGTTTTCATTTCTGGTTTTTTACCGCATCTTATCCAAACCTCTTTGAATGTGTATGAAACTTTTCAAACACCTAGAAATAAATTAAATAGGACTTACGACGTGTTAATTGGGTGATTAAAAATTGTAATTTAAGAGTGAGCATAATGCTTGCTAAATTTTTTTTACATGTACATAGATGATCTGTACGCATATTTATTGCTCATATGTGTGTAGTAGCACTTCAATACAGATTTTATGACTTCAAATAAATATCATATGATGCATTATGAAATGGGAAAATGGTTGAAGGAAATATTACAGTACCTGCTCTATTGTCTTGGCGGTGGATATATAAATATGCCTATAGGGTTACAATGCAGCTGCTACAGTTTGACACCAATGGTGTCTTCATTTCAAGATTGTAGTGTCTTCACAGTTTGATACCTTCAGGTATTCACAGTTTTGATATTTTTAGATATCTACAGTTCCTATTATCCACACCCACAAGAATGTGCAAGCCTAATGGCTATAAATAAGAAACACAACTTACCAACATAAATAATTGTTATTGATGAGCATTTGCATTTGTATTAGTAATTTGTATCAATGAGTGTTGGACATCAATGTTTGGCTTATGAATATGAATTTACGGTATATGAATAACATATTAAGCATGTCTGCATTATATAATTTGATTAAGTATGCCATCATTATTTATATAAGTTATGACATTTATGAATGTGTGTGCTTGGCAGATGACTGGTTATCCAAACTAAGTGTTTCCCTACTTAGCAGGGGTGTTAATATGTGTGGGTCCAAGTATTATAAATGAGGTTTGCAAGGACCAAGGTCTACCACTAGGAATAAAAGCACCATTGGATTATGTTTTTTTAAAAGATGATTTTACATGAAATGAAGGAAATTGTAATGTTTTCTTTTGGATTATCATGTAAATGTAAAGATGTAATACTACTTTTCAATGATATTGTTAAGTGAAAAGAAACTTTGTAATATGTATATGTATAGCATTGAATAGAAAAATGTGTGGTGACAGTTCCCATGAATGAATATAAATGTATACCATGATTGTTTGTAAAGGAATTTGATTGCGATGTAAGTGGGTGGTTTAGGTTCCGTATAGGGGGTGTTATAGTTTCATTCAAGTGAAACAGAAGGAATTAAGGTGAATCACAAAAACATGAATAATGAGTTGAGCCAAGTGGTTAACTAGATTGGCATCTTAGACTTGAAATTTTAGGGATATTCTTTTCTTGAAGCAATAAACAATAAGGGGATTGGTTTATTAGAAAGAAAATGAATAGAGCTCTGGTAAATGATTGTTAGTTAAAGCAATTTTCATATTCTTTTTCAAACTTTGGTCTTCTTTTATGTTTAGACCATTCCACAGTTGAGATCCTTTTCCTCAAATCTTCCCTTACTTCCTAAGACTCCTTTTAGATTCTAAAACTTTCTATATAAAGTAGAAGGATTTGAGGCGTTATCAAGGTAGGACTGAGTGTTAGAAATAGTTATGGAATTTTTCAATAGTAGGAGAATGCTCAAGGAGTTGAATAAAACTCACATTTACTTGATTTAATGAAAAAGGATCATAGTTTTGTGCATGATTTTTGAGCTATATTAATTTGTAATATAGTTTATAAGGCGATTTCTAAACTCCTGACAATTAAACTAAAGAAAGCTCTCAAAATGCTTATTAGCCCTAGTCGAAGGACTTTTGTCTTCAGTAGATCCATTGTTAATATACTATTAGTTCAGGAGTTGTTTAAAGACTTTCAATAGGGATAAGGGAATTATACAAGGGGATCCCTTGTCCCTTTATCTATTCACCTTGGCCATTGAAGTCCTTACAAGGATAATCAACTTCAACATTGAAGTTAATAGCCATTTTTTGTATCATCACAAATGTAGAGAATTCAAAACCAGTCAACTTACTTTTGCAAGTGATCTTACACTCTTCTAAGTGTAGACCATAATTATTTTCAAATTTTTAAGAAGTCTCTTGACCACTTCTTAGAGCTATCTACTTTGAATGCAATAGAGAAAACAAAGGTAAGATTTATATCTCCATAGATGTGTTGGATGTTCATCATATTCGATCCATATCTGGATTAAGCATTCATTATGCTCCTTTTAAATATCTAGGACTGCCTATAAGATGCACAAGTACTACTTAGCTAAAACCAATTTTCGGCAATTAAGGATTATTAGAGAGCATTTTTGGAGCTTAATATGAATGCTAAGATCGAGGGATCATCTTTATTTATCCTTTAGAAGTTTAATATGGAATGGAATGCAACAACTGATGTAGTTTGGGACTATTACATCTGAGCTCTTATAATGAGAATTCCCTAGAATGCCAAGGTTAGTGAAATAATTTTAAATGGGAATTAGGATTGCAACTTTATATTATCATCTAGTATTATTGATAAACTGCCCCCATATAACCTGTATCCTCTTAATGATGGTCAGATTATCTGGCTAAGGGATACTTCCCACGGGTTCACTAATAAATCTTGTTTTGAACTCTTTAGGCATCACTCTCAGAAAGTCTACTAGTTTGACCTGATATAGGCTAAATCCTTGATTCCTAAAGTATAAATTGTTTTTAAAAAATGTTTATTAGAATCTCACTTGATCCAACATAAATTATAACTTTTTTTTCATTTAGAATATTAGAATTTACGCAAATATTTTTGTATCATAAGTTTCTGTTCCTCTATTATCTTTTGAGTGATACACTTCATTAGGAATTCATTCATCATCATCATAAACTTGTTTCATGTCAACATCATTTTCTCAGGAGTTTACTGATTTTTTATGAATGCTAGAAAAAATGATGGCCGATTGAAGTAGAAAAATTAAACTTCGCTGTCTGTTCCGCAAAAATAAAAGCAGGACCTAGATCATACCAAGGGAAAAACAAAAACAAAAACAATTGAAGAGAGAGTCATAGAATATAATAGGCGATACAGAGTTAAAAATTGAAGGATAGAAACATGAAATTATTAAGTTAAAAGGTTTTGATTATAGGGTTAAAAAAGATCATATCTTGTTTATTTTAGATCATACTTTTTTTCCTCATTTCATTTCCAGATTGGATACTGATGCTAAACAGACTTCTATCCATGGACGAAATAATAAAATTATATTTTGATTTTTCTTTTTCAATTATGTGTAAAGAAGAAACAGTGTTTATTGAACTATACAACCCCAACCACAAAAGACTATACAAGGTTTGATTATCTAGAAGTTTGAAACGGGTTCCACAGCTTCTACAGCAATCAGTGCTAAGAAAAAAAATCACAATTCCCTATCAAAAGTGAACATCCATCTTTGGCCTACACCACTATCTCAAACCTAATTTTGATATTTTTCGTTGTAAGTATAACATAGTTGAAACAGAACATAATTCCAACATCTATGAAGAATGTAAATGCTTCAAAGTCCAAGTTCGCAAGCTTGCTTTAGGCCAAAACCTTTTGTCATTTCATTATGCTTCAAAAATTTTATGCCGATACAGGCATCTGAACCAAGACTGATATACACCATTGAAATAGAAATCTAATCGCTATCACTATTCCTGCAACAACATTCCCGGTCATATTAGTGATCTCACAAGGTATAATTTCTCAGATTTTATATCAATATTAAAGGAGATACTCAGAAAAGCAAACAAAGGTATTCATACTTGAGCTATAGATTGGCATATCGACCGGAGCCTGATCCTCTTCTCCTCCGACGTCGTCTTTGTCGAATTCGCCAAATGCTCAACAACAATAAAACACCTAGTAACAACATGTGAATCGGTTTAATACAAAAGAAACATATCCAGAAGCTTTCCAGGTTTTCCTGAGTGATATATAATTTTGACCAACCTGCTACTGCTACTGCAGCAGGAACAATCCAGCGATTACCAACTAGGACAGGCACGTCAAGCTGCAAATTAGAAAGTTATGAGCATCTAGTGATGCATGTCGCAATTGCATGAAAATAAAAATTATTGCAAATAGAAAACTGCAAAAGAAAAAAAGTTATTATTTCATTCCAACAGATTGCCTGCTAGTACCTCATCACCATAGAACACTGTCCAGTACTTATTCCCCAACATGTCACCACTTTTCCCAGTTAACTTTGGACGCCTCAAATAGTTAGTATCCTGAGAAGCATTCAAACCTCTGCCCATATCTATGATATGATAGCCTGGAAATTTTCGGTTTCTTCCCCTAACATGTAGATTGTATCCTTTAGTTCCCCAGACTTCAAATCTGGCATCACATCTACATATAAGATCTTTTCCCACAACAGCAGAATACGACGAGAAATTCACATCAGTCCTACGTGAAGGCAATTGTTTCTCATCTATGTAAAGGGCTGCATCCAGTTTGATAGAATCAGGGAAGAGAAGTGGATCTCTAACATTCCCACTGGTGAAATCTAATATCTTTTTTAGGAGCCAATAACAATTAGTAACCATATGACTGCTATCCAAACAATTGGAGTCTCCATAAACAGCTATACGACCTTCACCTACTTTGACAAGGCCAAGAACTGGAGAATCTGCCTGCACAATGACAAAAAAATATCATTAGGAAATGCAGGTGTGAGGTAGGTGGAGGTTGTTGGTACAAAGTGTTCTGTGTGCATGGAGAGGTGGAAGATTAGATAGATATAAACAGCGTGATCATGTAAGATAAGAGTCAAATTGACTACAAGATGAGCATATTTGAAGATAAATAGGTGTAGCACTTAAAAGTTCCTCAAGTACAGGATCCTTGTACTAAAAGCTGTTGATATGAAGGTTCAGTTTCCACCTTGGTCACGCCGGCAGTCAGCAGTATATTCTGAGTGGCCCCACTCTCTGAGCTATCCAAGAATGGAAAACTGTGCACATAGCCACCTCTTGGAAACTTCACAATATCGGTGCCGGATGCATATCGGCTTTGCTCTCCATTAATGGAAAAGTCACCATTCAAAACTTTATCACCGAAAGCAATTCCAAATGGGGCCAAAAGATCATTAAGTGCTGGAATATTTGCACCTCCAGTAACAGGAGTCCACCAGCTCCTTGTATTATCATCAAAAAATCTCATTTTTACAATTGTATCGACATTATACCATTCAGCAAAAACTGCCAAACCCAGCCCAGTATTAATAACATCATCTCTTAATTTTTCAATCTCTTCCTGGAAGTATTCATCTTCAAGATCGACTAGCAGAAGGGTCCCATATTGGTGAGCATCAAAACATGTAAATGGTGAACCGAGTGTTTCAACATAGTACCCTGTTTCACGTAATAGGTTGAACAGTATATGGAAATTTGTATGCAGGTGATCTCCATGCCAGTCTAGAATATCATTACGGACATCCAAAGAGTCTCTTGGAATATACCCTGGAGGATATTTTATACTGTGAAATTGATCCCACAAAACCCGCTTTGACCTTGGTGGTGTTGGAATCACTTTCAGTTTCAGTTGAAGAATACAAGTACTACTTCGAGGACCCTTCTCACCTGGAGCTGGAGGACTGTATATCGTAAGACTTACATAGCCCTCAATCTCTCCAGTAAACTGCGCACCTTCATCCTTTATTTGCATGTGCAGTGCTAAATAACCAGTCCAAGGCCAGATGAGTTTCGAGTAAGTAAAGTGAATGTTTAAAAGGTTTCCTTCTTCAGTTGCAGGATGCCACATTGGTGGACCCTTAACATAGCCAATGACACCCATTCCATTCAAAATGGTAGCATTGAACATTATGGGCATTGCTCCTGAATACAGTGGCTGCCGGCAGAAGGGCCAAGAATAGGGGCAATCTGTAAAATCAAGAATGCCAGGGAAAATGCTGGCACGAGGTTGATAGTTCTTTAGGATTTCATACGATTCCAACCTAACAGGGGAGTCAAAAGTAAGAAGCAATTAGTTTTGAGATAAGAAATGCAGAATGATAAACGTAGCCTGAAAAAGTAAGTGCCGAGTACTCGGAAGTTTCCTATAAAGCTGTGTAACTTTAACCTCATAAAGCACTTTTTCACTGAATATAAAAATAAAGAGTCCAATAACAAGAAAAGGAATGAAAAATAACAGCATGAGAGCAAGGCATACAGATCAACTCTTCCAGCTCCCTGCTCGTACATATTTGGGCCTCCGAGCTTAGCAGCCCCCTCAACCAATGCCTGTTTCATGCTTGCTGGATTCAAAATGCTTTTACGGCTGCCTTCAGGGATCACACTAACAAGTAGGCAAACCACACCAGCAACGACAGGACTTGCCACACTTGTCCCTGATAAACTTTTACAACCAGTGCTGATTTTGGATCCCATGATTTCCCTCCCATAAGCAACCACATCTGGCTTCACACGGCCATAACTGTAAAGAAAATCCACATAGTCGAGAACACTTTTAAGGTGAAAACCCAAATGAACAGAAGCAATAATCATGTGAAATTCAATTTTGTACTCTTGTTACAATGAAAAAGGACAAAATTAGTAGTACCAAACTGTATCTTCAGTTTTAACAGCAAAATATTGGTAAAAATGTGAAGAAATAGAAAATGGCAAGTCATAATAGTGTCCACTGAAAAATGTGGCATTTAAAATAGAAAAAATGGTCAGGGATACACATCAAGGCTTTCCCAAATATCTAGTACCCAACTTATGGAAAGCAGAAGCAAGCCCACGAAGATGGAAGGAATTGTTGGAATGAATCAATATTGCAAGAGCAACCAGCATTCAACTAATACGTTAATTTTTGTTGTGTAAAATGCCTTTGGAGCTAATTGTTTCCATCCATTTCTCAAACACACATGCTCAGTAAGCAGCTTAAAACAGATAATCATGTTATTTTCAAAAGAGAAAAGAATTAAATCAGTTTGTCAAAACCAAACAAATAACATGTACAAGTTTAACCAAGAATCTGTGAGTAGACTGCTGAGAAATCAGAAGCATCATCAAAGAACAAAAGCTTACCCATGAGGAATCTCCCAAGTGCTCATGCCACGTGATGAAAATGGGGCTATGTGATCATTATAATCTATGCCACCAACACCAATGACATCACTTTGATCTGCTGGGTTATTTAAAGTGCCATAAAGTGGCCCGTCATTTCCGATAGCTGAGACCATAATGATATTACTAGCTGTGATTTCCCACACCTGATTGACAAAGTTACACAGGATAACGTAAAAGGGAAGTTACAATCGTAGAGTTAATAAATAAACAGGAGCACTCAAATAGCAGATGATCTTAAAGATTAACATTTTGGGCAGGAAAATAGTGCTTTGATGATATTTAAATATTAATGCTCACATTCAGTTTTGGAAAGAAAAGAATTACTTAGAAAGAGAATGCATTCAATCAATATGAATAATCAGAGCATACTACAGAGTGAATTACAACAGTTACACCGATGATCTCAGGCTAAGAATAACAAATTACCTTCTCAACAAATGGGAGATCCAAGTAATCAGGTCCACCAATGCTCAAATTCAGCACATCCATGTTGGTTGCTATAGCATAATTAAATGCATCTAGAAACCATGATGTGTATGATACCTGCAATGGGCTGAACACAGCTTTCTCACAATTTCACCAACAGTGATATTACAAGCATAAAAGAATTGAAGAAATGGGAACCAGGGTGAAGATAAATGCATATATATTGTATTAGACTTCTTCACTAGGGAAGAAATAACAAAACTGTCGGCATGTGTGAATGATAAATTAGACTTTCAAGAAATTTTTGGCTCCCCTCTTTTTGTTAGTGATTTTAAATAAGAGATACTTGAAATACAGTGAATCGAACAAGAATTGGCTCGCACTTCATGTTCCCCTTTCAACAACATTATAAAAGGAAATCTGGAGCAAATTTCAACAGAGTCATCAAGGGTCCTGCCTTTAACATTCTTAATTTGGACTTTTAGGAAAAGGCTGATGGCAAACTTCGGGCATTGATCCATAATAACCCTTTCATTTTCAGATATCCATTTCAACACACCCTTTCTTTGCTGTGTAAGGACAGAACTTACAACACGACTAGCTATTTACGTAAATGAAAACATTTGTTCCCAACTCATCATGTCAGAAATTACCTGTGCATCTGTAAACACACGATAAGCGTAAATTTCTGCATCTGGAGCAAAACCAAGACAATCTGCATCTTGGCCAGCTATGACACCAGCAACGAAAGTCCCATGCCCAAGATTGTCATTCAAAGTGTCTTCATTAGTCCAGTTTGTACGCTCCTAAAAATTTCAGACTCATTGTCAGTAGAATCTTCTTAGGCCTCCAGTCAATGGTTCCACTCACCCCAAAAAATTGAAAAAGGAAAATTAATAAACAAGGGCAAAAGCAACATACAGCAAAAATTTTAACAGAAAAATTTCACTGCTTGAAATTTCAGCATAAAACTTCAGTATTTACAATTTCAAAGCACATCTTCATTCCTAAAATTGACAACACTCAATAATGACCAAAATTAGTCAAAATCAAAGAATCATGCATCACTCTCGGAAAAGTAGTACCTTTATATTACGGAAATGAGGGTGATCAGCTCGGATACCAGTATCAAAAATAGCCATCTTAACTTTAGCGCCAGTATAACCTTTTGACCATAGAACTTCTGCTCCAAACAAGGAAGTCACCTGTGACTTCTGCAATGGGAAAGTAATCACGTAAATGCCATCAGCAGCAGAGTCAAGAATGAATAGCTTCAGAACTCTACCCAATCGCAATCACAAACCAGAGTGCAGCTCACCATGAATATGCAATGGTTGAAGCAATATACAAGCATAAGAAAAGTATAAAGGCACAAAGTTCCAAAGGTGGCAGCATTAACTGTTTCTGGGGAACTCGTTTGCATTTAAAGAGATGTCATGAGTATAAAAAGCATCAGCATATGGCAAAATAGAGAAGCAGCAACACTCAAACCTGCATCAAGAGATGGCGGCCCCAATGGATTGAGGAATTACTCGTCGATGCCACCGTAAAATGTTCTCCTTCACTGAAGGACATGGAAGTAAATATCTTCCCAGGCCGTTTCTTTCCATTCACAAAAGAGCCTCCACCACCAGCAAGCAAATCCCTTTTATAGCTAAAATCAACATTCACATCCTTAACCAATCCAAGCCTCTCAATTTCACGTACCACTCTGTTCGTCTCCGTCTCTTCGATCGCAATCACTCCGAAATCAGTCGGATACTTCATAGCCGGATTTCGCCTCTCGATCCATTCCCAACCGCCGTTCGAACCAACCAGCGATTCCAAATAGAGGCGGTGATCTTTGGCCTCCCTGTAGTCCGTGAACCGTACTATGTAGTTGTTACGGTGGGAATGCGAGCGGTTAGGGAGAGCTGAATCTAGGGTTAGGGTTTTGAGGGAGGGCGAGAGGAAATAGAGGGAAATAACTGCGATTACGAAAGATGATTTGAATGGAACTGCGGCGGAGGAGATTCGGCGGCGGAGATCGATCATGCTGGTGGTGGGAGTGAATTGGTTTGATTTGGGCGGGGAAACTGATGCATCTGATGTGAAATAAAAGATTTTAGTTCGTTGAAGAATGAAGAATAGTTCGTCGAAGCTCTTTGGAATGGGCTTTGATCGAGCTGGTGAGCAGCGCAGGTTTTCGCCCTTGTCAGTCACGGACTCCAGACTCCAGACTCCAGAGCTGCTTTTCAATGTATGTTCTAACCACGTACCATCCGCGTGATCTTCTCGCGCTAGCGCCTTTTTCGTTTGACTTGTATTTAATGGTAATATTAATTTAGGCGATAAAAAGTAAAATTAGAAATTAATATTTTTTAAAATATATGATGAATTGTAATATTTTAAAACATTTAAATTAAATTTAATATTTATAAAATAAAAATAGACAAAATTAGGTGTTTATTTTTTATATATCACTTCATTAAAATGTAGCACATTTTATATTTTTAATAAATCTTATTATGTCACATGATATATTAGAATTCAAGTGTTATATTTTTTAATTAATTTAATTATAAATATTTCTAATTAATTAATTAACTTAATTATAATTTGATTAAATTAAATTCACAGTCATCTTTTCCTTTAATTTCTAATCATAGTTTTTTAATTTTTAATTTCTATTTTTAAATAAAAACAATTTTTTTACTACATTCAAAAAAATAAAAATAAAAATAAAAGCAAGCCGTGAACTCATATGCATAAAGTTGCATAGCCAACCACATTAGCTTGCTTGGAGCACTACATTGCATTGGTTAGGTTACACTATGGTGAGGTTATCGTAGCATTTAGGAATGGAGATTTTACCTCAACGACTTCAACCAGAGGAATTAGTTTTTTTTTTTTTGAGAAATAACCAGAGGGATTAGTTGTGTATGAGTAGATGGAGCACAAACTTGCAAGGCACAAGGATGATAGAGCAGTGCCAGACGAACCTGGAAACCCTAAGAAGCTATTTAGAGAGAAGGATGCGAAGGATATCAATTACAAAGAGCCAAAGGAGATTATAGTGCTGATGGAAGAGGAGACTACTATTCCTTATAATGATACAACGATAGTGGATCACAAGTTGTTGATTAGAAGCCTCGTAAAGACAGTCTGTAAGGCTCCAAATTATACCCTAATTAGAATATTACATGTTCATGAAAGTATATGTATGATAGATGTTAAAAATTGTGATACGATTGAGAATTGTATATGACTTAAATTTTGGTTTAATGGATCATACTTAGTGATTTGGAATTAAGTGATATCATTAGAGAATGAGGTATTAAAATGTGCATTTGGACTAGGAAAATTTTCAAGTGGCAAGATAAGTTGGTACATGAAATTGAAATGACTAGGCCTATAAGTTAGTGACATTTGGCATAGTTTGTAGCACTTCACTCCCGTAAGACACGTACTCAACATCATGAGTGATATCCGAGTTCTTGCCCCGCGAGGGTGGCATGCTAGAGCACTTATCAGTCAAAACTTAGTATAAATTTTTTTTGAAACCACAACACAGTAAGTGGAAATCCGTAATCAATTCGGGTTCACTTTATTTCATAAACATTTTTCAATTTATCAGAATTTCGTTGATCACTAAGGACCATTCCAGAAACAAAACACTCGCAATCATAATGTCAATACAACATGATTACATTCGCATACACATTGTACAATGATTTCAAAATACACTCCTTAATACAAAATTTGCGAGAAATACAATTCAGTACGAAAATAAAGAAATACAATGCAGACGCGAATTAATCACGACCTCTATCTCTCACTTGTATGCTGTAGGTATACTCCCATTGTCTAATGAGGTATTCTTCTGATTCTAAAAAATATTTGCAAATTTTAGGTGAGTTTTGCGAACTCAGTAAGTGACCATCATTGATGGCTCACTTAGTCACACAACACATAATTCACATTCACAACATTTCTCATTTCACGTTCAACAAAGTTTAATCATTCATATTATGCATATGCAGTGCACATGAGACCTACTTTCCATTTGTTACTTTGTTGTGACCGAGTGCCTAAAATGTCCCGTGTCTATTAGATACCGGGCTCATTACTAACTGTCCCATATTCGATGGGGATATGACCTATTTTACATAGTGAGCCTTAGGCTCTTCATCACTTTATAAGCTCGAGGCTCATTTCACACTTTGAGCTTTAAGCTCTGATCGGTGGCTACTCCGATCACAACTGCCATTATATGTAACATCCTGGTACCAGTGAAAAGGGTAAAATAGTAAATATGGGTGTTTACTAAGAGATGAGAACTGCAATTGCATGTTCATGCATATAGTGACATGCATATATTGTGAAAAATGAATTAATTGCACATGAAATTCTTGTACATGCATTCATTGACATTCCCGGTATATTTCGTCATCAATGTGATTGGTTTGAGACTCTTGGGTTATTGGTATTCAAAATTTATTTGGATGGTGAAATTAGTGATTTAGTAATTTTGGAGAATTTTAGAAAATTTTTCTGAAATTTTTTGGGGTAAATTTTGGACTAGAAAAAATGCCAAGTGGCAGACTGACTGATAACCGGTAGTAGAATTTATTATCAAATATTGGAATTTTGGATGTATGGCTATAGGAATTTTTGCCAAGTGTTATTTATTGGGATTTGGATTTGAATTGATTAGGTTATGAAGGAAAATAAGGAAAGCTTGACATGTGGCTT
>JANVCL010000008.1:30342555-30360234 GCA_026546855.1 Erythroxylum incrassatum
TTTCACAATACAATTATGCCACATAATGCATGAATAAGTAATATCATTGCTGACCCCTCACTGATCACTCAAAATTCTCATTTTACCCTTCCCATTGGTACCGGGATGTTACAGTATCCCTAATTGTATCCAATTTGAGATGAATCCTCTCCCAATCTTGCTTTAAAGCTCTCCTTGATATAAAGAAAGCTTAAAATTAACACACAATAAAAAAGTGTTGCCTAAGGATCTCTCTAAAAGTCCTCTTTAATTAACCCTAATAAGATTATTTATAGGCTATGATTATAAAATAGAGTCATAAGGTCAACAAAATTAGGTTTCTTTGTGTATCCTTATAATTTGTGCATGAGTTTGGCATCTAACCAACATCCACATAACACCATTTGGCTTTTAGAACTTTACGTGTGTAAGCACTTATGAGTGCAACATCAATTACAAATACCACTCTGGCTCCAATTTACTTCTATTTCTTAAACTTTTCCCATCCATTGTAAAATGAGGGCCTAACACCAACATGAAATTAATGCCAGTTATTTACTATCATTATATCAACCAATTTTCTCAAGCTTTAGACATATTCAAGATTGAAGTGATCTCCCATGCCTTCTATAAATTTTATTCCATCTTTTTATCTTCCTATTGAATTTAGTTTCTCTCATATCGTATGATTATGGAGAATAATGCACTCAAATCTAGGATTTAATTAAAGCAAACAAGAGAAACATAATATAATTCAAATAAATCATGTTATACAAGTGCTAAATTACGAACTAATTTAGACCTTATAAACATGCATAATATAACCTTATCATATCAACCAATGTTTTTGTACAAACTCTTAGTAAATAAAATATATCTCTTTCAAGGATACTAGCCGACCAATATGTTACATTGTTCTATTATTATATGTATAGAATACACAAACCACTTCAAAATCCTAGCATAAGTCAACCTAGATCTAAATTGATCAAACCTCCTAAAATAAAATTTTCAAGTTCTTCCAAATTTGAAAGAACATTCTTTTGAAAAGTAATTCATTCAATACTATTTCAAAAGTTCTTTAAAAGTATTTTTATTCATCGAGAAGGTTTACTTTAAACTTAAACCAAACTTTCTCTTAAATATGATAAACTATATGTGATAAGCCTTTAACGTAATCATCATGCAATGATTAAGCCCCTAGTTCATTGAAATAACTAAAATATAGTTATAAAAAGGATTTGTTCAATCATGATTTACTTTCATATGAGGTAGGAGCTTATATGATAATTTGATGCTAGAACAAGAAATATTCAAGAGCTATAAAAGTTAAAGATCTCTAAAAAAATTGCTATATGAATATTAAATTCCATAAAAATTTTGATTCTATCAATCGGAGGATCCTAGTTAACACACTAACGTGTTTTTTCTTTCCTTATCAATTCCTTATATTGATGGAACAATATACCATTACTTCATTTTATATTGTTTTAGAAAATAGGGACCCCTATTTTGGCTTTCAGTAATGCCAAAGGATTAAGACAGAGAGATCTATTATCCTCTTATTTGTTTATGTTACATGTTGAAACTTTGACTAGATTGATTGAATTCAATATTGAATAAGTGAAAAGGTTCAAGTACCATCACAACTACAATAAACTAAAGCTTTTTATCCTAAAATTTGATGATGATCTTATTTTATTATATGAAGTTGACCCTAGATCAGTTAAAATTTTGATAGATTCTCTACATATGTTCAATAGGCTCTCAGGGATCTCTCTTAATAATAGCGAGATCAATATATATCTTTTTGCAGATTTAAAGGAAATTGTTACCCAATTTTCTATCTTATCTAGACTCAGACACCTATAGCTTCCATTCAAGTGCTTGGAAATATTAATTTCAACTAAAAGAATCTCCTTTAGTGATTGTAAGCCCCATTTGATTCAATTTACAAAAAAAAAAACATTAGAATATTTTCTTATGCATGTAGAACTTAGTTGATCATTGCAATGCTTAACAATCTTCATGTCCATTGGAGTTTTCACTTTTTCTTCCGTAGAATCTGTTCAAATCAATTAAGAGGTTCTTAAAAAGCTTTCTATGGTTTAGTGAGTCAACTAATTCATTTGCAAAGAAAGTTAAATGTTCTAAGATCTGTGCTCCTAAGGAAGAGGGTATTTTAGTTATCAACTCTATAAGGAGCACTATTAAAATGTTATCATTCAAGAGGATATGGAAACTATTTACTAATTATGAACCAATTTATGTTAAATGGATGCATAATTAGATACTAAAGAGCTTCTCGGGTATTGAATCTAAATTTAAAAGCTCTTTGACTCTCAATCAAATGCTAAACATGAGAGATTTACTTTGTTAAAAGATGAAAGCATCATTGGTAATAGAAAATCAACTTCCTTTTGATTTGGCAATTGGAATGAATGAGGTCCTCCCTACAAAGTCCCAAAAATTTATAATCTCAAGTGCATCATAATTCCTCTAAGACCAAAGTGTAGGTGATCGTATTGGATGAAGAGTGAGACTACACCTATAGAGATTTCTCTTCAATTATAACTACAATCCCTACTTACAAACCTAATCAAAAGATTGAGGATTAAATAATGTAGAAAAGACAGCTCTAATACCTTCTCAAACAAAACTTATATGCAAATCTTCCAAGCCCCTATTTAGACAGTTCCATAGAGGAAGCTAGTTTAGTTTAGAAAATTTTTTTCTAAAGATCTATTCAACTCGTAGCTAGTGATTAAGCAAAGGCTCAACACTATGGATAGGCTTAGCAGCAACATTCTCAGTATCAACAATTATAAGTTATGCAACTAGATTTTAAAAACCTTGACTCATCTGTTTTTTAATTGTTGGTATTCCAATAGGTTTTAGAAACGAACTCAAACTCTTTACAAGATTAGAAGCATGAAAAATAACTATGTAAAGATAGTGGAACACTAATTAAGTTATTCAATGATCATTGAGAATATAAATAACCCTTGATTATTCACTAATTACTATATACATGTTATTTCAAAATTATAAATATTTTTTTTACCTAGTAATACAACATAAATATGTAGCCTGTGTTCCAGGAAATGTTTTCATCTTTCTGGAGCCATTTACGTTGTTATCTGGCTCGATCCCTCATCTACTAGGCCTTTCCAATACTATCCATACTTTATTACCCTTGAAGGTCTATAATCCTTAATGAGAAGTTTCCAACATGCAGTCAATAGATTTTTGACTGCTAAATTCAATTAATTTTATAGTTTGGTGAACGGTTGTCTGAAATTCAACATATCAAGACTTTTTATTGCATCAATGCGTCAAATAAGTTTAATCTATTGGTACATGGGAAGGAATCCTCTGCCCCTTCCCCTGGCCCTATTCTGGCTCCCTAGGTCAGGAGAAGGGGGACAGAGGATCTGACCCTATTGGTACATGGGCACGCAGTGGCTGTTCTACTTTCCCAATACTACCCTGTACCCATCAAATCCCATCCATCGATTAACATGACGGGCACAAGGTGGCATTGAGAAAGTAGAACAGGAGATAATGGATGGATGAGATTTGATGAGCACAGGGTGGCATTGGAAAAGTGGAACAGAGGATTTGATCCTGATACATCAGGTGAAACACATTTCTGCCGCCACTCAATCTTTAGCAGCCACGATATGTTATCCTCTACATATGGAATCTTGGCTATAAACCATTAACCAAAACCTCCAAGGTTGATGGAGCAAACGATTGGCAGTGACAATTAGAAGCAATTGGTCGAGAGCTCAATTTCTAACTTGTCCGCATTTCAAAGTTATTTGCAATATTTTTCAATGTTACACCCATGCTTAGCCACTAACTTGAAAATTTGATGCCGACGAGGTAACACAGGGAAGAGACGAAAATATTATAACCCAGTCTGTCCGCCTTTTCCCTTCAAAGGTAGAAAAGAGATTAACCACTGCTTCCATGGAGCATCCTTTTGTTGCTCAACCCACGATAAGAAGGCACTGTCTAACAAGCAGAAAACGTTGACGTAGAGAAGTTGGTACCTCACTGGCACATAGCGAAAATTGGCTACCTGCAGTATCGGCCACGCACCACCTTCCATGATCAAGGCCGGAAGTAAATCCCTCTTCAGGCCTTCTTTCACTTGAGCAACATTGTTTCCAGTAGCAAATCCCATGTAACTGAAGAACACCAATAAATCAAATGGACCGAAAATTAATCCATCAGCTGCAACTTTTGCAGCAATGAATCGAGCTGACTTTGGTTGTAGTCGAAGCTTCACCCTTATAAACTTGTCCAGGCCCTCATACCTTCCAGAGAAAACGGCTTATAAGTAACCATACAAGAGAGTTTGTAATAGCCAAAAGCTGCTTCACACCAAGCACGTTATTGTATTGAAAATAAATTTAGTTTTATCCCTCAAATCTAAGCTATAACTTCTTCATTGTTTGGCTGCCATTCCATAGGATGGATCAATTAGATATTATAAAAAACAGGCAGTCCAACTATGAAGCATTTCATGCTTCAATATTAATAAACTTGCTCGTTGGATGCCTAAAACTGATTGTTTGACATGCCAATAGGAAGCCACCATGTCCTGCCAAGCACAACACTGGGCATAGTAGATGGAACTAAGAATCATACTTATGTTCCCTGATCATTGGTTAAGATGCTGAAAGAAGTGAACAGAGTAAAAGATAAAGCAAAAAGTATATACAAAATGTGAAAACTGAAGGCTATATAGAACTTTTAGTACGATTAGTATGAAGTGATACAAACTATTGCAAACTTTATGAACTTCAGGAATGTCTATACTAGTCCAATTTCATTCATAAATTTCAAGTTAATGAAAGATGTAACTGTATACATCTTACACCTACAAGCATTTCTTTTTCTTTTTTCTACAAAATCTAGTTGGGATGACGAGATGTGCTTGAAGAACTTATACCTACATGCATTTCTTTGTTTTTTTTTTCCCTACAAAACCTAGTTGGGATGACGAGATGTGCTTGAAGAATTTGTCTCAAAAAAAATCTTGTCTGAAGTCAACTTCTCTGTATTAGAACCCCACATATATTACCTTTTAATCCATATTGTCATACCTTGAAGATAATTGCTAAGGCTATTAAGAAATCAACTTCTTAAGAATCTAATACCAAAGAGAAAAGAAAAAGGCTAATAAGAAATCAACTTCTTAACCATACACTAAAATATAAAACTCAACCCAAATAATTGAAAATAAGATAACAAGATAAAAGAAAACGAACCAGAAATGGCCAACTGGACCAATAAAACCAAAACCAAACATACTAGTGATAGCTGCACGTTTCCAATCAACCTTGAATTTTGTATCTACAGCCTGCCACATGAACAAAAAAATTCTATAGTTATTTGTGCAGTAAAAATTAATTACTCTTGTTCCAGAAAATACGGCAATGAAGTCATGTAAAATTTGCAAAAGCATCAACTTAAATAATCAAAACAATTTAGCAACAAGAGTTAATTATTACAGAACACAACTGGAATTCCTATTAAGCATAACCTAAATTATTAGCTACCATATTGCAAAATCAGACTCTCAAGTTCACCAGTCATAGCTTTGTTTTTTTATATACTCAGATTGGTCAAAATGTGTAATGATCACACGTAATAAATCACTTTTCTGTCAAAGGACTAAGCACGCGCATGAAGGAGAGCTTTCTTCGAGTAGTTTAGTAGTTATGGAGTAGGAGACACATTAACACCGAGAATAATTCAAACAGAAACCACTGAAACCAGGATGCGTTGCTTTCTGAACATGTATCCAAGTTTGTAGACCAAAGTTGCCATTAACAGAGTCATCATATCACATGGCAATTAATTTCATAAACTATCACGTCTACGGCCACCAATACCTAAATTATCAGTTTGACGAAGCATTATGGGCCAGCCTATAGCAAGGCATTAAAGACCAGTTATAGAGTTGAGTCTCATTTTCCAAGCTGGTTTGTTGCGTTGTTTGCGCCTTTGTGGGTATAGAAACTATAAATCAACAGTAAAAATAGGGGCATCGAATAGAACCTAAAACAAGGCAGTTCTAATATTATGAGATAATGTATTCGGCTGCGGTTATGAATCTATCAATGATAAGTATTGTCATCGAATCGTACCCAGAATCCCCAGAGGCGTCAAAAAGGAATAGCTAAAGATTCCACATAAGGAGGAATCTCTTGAGAATTATTCATCGAAAACAACTCGAGAATTTAAGTCAATGATCAAACTGAAGCACTCAATCATGTGAATCCAGTTGGCGATGCGACGCAGAAATGAGCAAGAAAAGGTAGAAAGGGGGCATCAAACGGTAGCCAAATATCATCAAACAGTTCCAACGCATACCCAGTTCTCAAGAAGAAGAACTAACACGAAACCAAAGGAAACCCAACCCAAAAACACAAGATTAGCAAGCCATTGGTAGCAAAAAATAAAAGGAACTTACAGGTTTATTGAGACGTTTAATCGCTGTTGAGTGAGTGATGTATTGAGCACCAATATCACCACAGCCCCAAAGTATTCCAGAGCTGATGACTTGGGTCTTCACGGGATGCGATAATAGACACTGTTGGTACCATTTCCATAGCTTTATCATTTTACCTTAGTCTTACCACACCGCAGCAGAGACAGAGAGAGAGATCTAGGGACAGGGAGGCATGTCTTGTGTGTTGAATTATAGATGACCAACACCAAATTGCTATGGGAAGAAATTACGCCTTTCTTTGCAAGCAAAGCCTCAAAGGGTTTGTTTGTTGTCTTAACAAAGAAAAAACTGACAAGAAAAAGTTACTAACTTGTTACATGAATATGATATTATTATTATCTACGAAAGCTGTGGTAGAGTGGCACGGGCTCTTTCATCCTTAACTAAGGTCTCGAGTTCGATTCTTGATAATGGAGTCGCTTTAAAATTTGTGAGAGAGAGCTTCGCCGCCCCACAAGGGTCCTACCCGGCTTAAATCTGGACTAGTCAATTATTCATGTAGCACCGGATACCGGGTGACTTGACAAAAAAAAAAGAATATAATATTATTATTAAGAAGTGCTGGGTGGACTAGCTACATTGATCTACATATTTAATGGGACATTGACAGGATGACGCACAATCCTACATTTTCAAAATTGATCCAATCTATGTAAATCCCACAAAACCAAATTAAAACCAAACTCACAGCCCAACCCATTAAGCCACTAAAAAGATCAGAGTGTAAGTATTCTGCTAGTAATATGCATTAAAAATCAAACGAAAGTTCGCCATCTTCTCATCTTTTTTCTTTCATTTACAGCTTGTAAGTGTATCTAAAAACACACTTTTTTATTTTATAAGTTTTCTTATTTTATTTGTTTTGCAGAAAAATTGGAAGGAATTGTAGAGGTTGACAACTCCATAGTACCTTATACTTAGGTAAAAATTTCAGTAACTATTATGTCATTTTATTTGTAATTTTTGACTATCCTTCACTAGTTTATAGTTGAATTGTATGTTGTGGTTATTTGGAATAATTTTTGAAAGTTGCATGAAGGGATAAAAAGGAAGAAAATGTGATGGAAAATGATAAAAGAAGAAAAGGGAGAAGAAGATGGAGCGTGAAAATAATGACATTGTTTTGAAAATTCAAGTTACATGTAGGGGGCAGAATGGGAAGTATAGAAAATTAAGAGTGAACATAGAATTTAAGTTGCATGTAGGGCTAGAATGGGAACTGCAGAAAATTAAGGGTGAATTTGTAATTTAAGTTGCATGTAAGGGTAGAATGAGAAATGCAGAAAATTAAGGGTAAATATGGAATTTTGTTGTAAGAAGGGCATTTTTGGTATTAATTGAAATGGAGAGGGTAAAATGGAATTTTAATTAGTTATGAGTATTTTAGTTATTATGGGGGTTAGGTAAGTAAGGATATTATTTTTATAATAAAAAATAAATTAGAAGTGAGAATAATGTTGGATTATTAGTGTAATTGGGTAAGAAATTTTTGGTAAATTAGTTTAATAAAATTTTGTAAATTCTAGGTTCGAAAGTCTGATTAAGGAGAAATTGGGATTTTCAATTAGTTAAGTCTGAAATTCAGGTAAGGATAACTTTGGACTTTACATTTAAAATTAAGTATTGTTTTGTTATTAATAAAATTTATTTTGAATTAATCATTAATTTAATTAATAATTAATACTTATATACATGAATTATATTTACTTTAATTATCAAATAATTAACTTAGTATAAGGTATTTCATTGTTATTTTTGTTATGTTTTCTGAGGTGCATTATTTATTAAATTAACGAGAAATGTGTTAATTAAATAGAGAATGGCGGATAATAATTTGTGAATAATTGGTGAAAATCGAGAATCAATAGCTTGCCTAGGATAGGCTACATTCGATGGTCTTAGATGGATATAATGAGTTGATATGAGTGGTGGGTAGGTACCTCTCCGTGGAGCATATGCCGGGGCATCCTGAGTCCTAGGGATGTCTTGTGTTGATGACTAGGTACCGGAGTGGTACCGGGATATCTTGTGTTGATGAGTAGGAACTGGAGTAGTACCGAGGTGAAAATTGAGAATTTGAGGTACCCTGTACTGATATTTATATATTTAATTACGTTTCCACTGATGAGAGATTATGTTGATATAAGCCGGCAGATCGTTAGATGTACGCCTACTAAGTTAAGTTGGGTCTAGACAATTCAGTTAAATATTGGAATAAAGCATAAATGATAGTTAAAATTAATATTTGTGTTAATCATAATTTGGCAAAAGTTTTAAGATGTTTGTTAACTGTTTGGATTATATTGATGACTGTTATGTATATACGTATTATATGTTTGATTTAGTCGATTAACTAAGTTTTATAATTAATTATTGAGTTACTTGGTTTTAAGGGTAAGGTTGGTTACCCTTATTAAGTTGGCAGCTCATCCCTTGCCATTTTATTTTTTTAGGAGATCGAGTGATTACTAATAACCCCATAGTACAAAACGGACTAAGTGGAGTTTAGGCGGGGTCAATAGATTACTTATGTAAATCTTTTAGAATGTATACTTTTTTTTAAATGTGAGAGTTTTGGTAGTTGTGTTATGTAGAATATTTTTTATCTGGCAAACAATCCTCTCTTTTGGAACTAATTAGGAATTTGATTATTAATGATATGTTCTGGGAATTATTTGGTTAATTATGGTTTAAGAATTTTGGGAGTGTCACATTAGGTGGCATCAGAGTAGGTTTACATTTCTAGGGACATATTGAGTTAAAAAAACTAATGATGTGTTCTTATCTCTTTTAGGATGGCTTCAAGAAAGGATAATACTAGCCCTGAGTCACCTGGGGTATTGGGGGAGTTTGATCCGTTCTTCGGATATGCCGGACCAGGGGGATGCCCAACCAAATAGGGTAGGAAGAGAGGTGCCAATGTCACCACAAATGATGTAGTTCTTTCAGATGATGTAGCAGGCTATTACTGCAGTTCCAGTCTGAGGTGATTATGGGGTGGATCGAAACTATGAGCAGATCTATAAGATGGGTACAACAGAGTTTTGAGGTGCTACAGATCCTGAGGAGGTTGAGGCATGGTGGGAGCAAACAGAGATAATTTTAGATCGTCTGAAGTGTACATCAGAAAGAAGGTTGCAGTACATTGTCTCCTTATTCCAAGGCAATGCACTGACTTGGTGGAAGTTAGTGAAGAAATCTTATGAGACCCAAAAGATGACTTGGTAGGAGTTCCAGAGAGAGTTTAGAGATAAATACGCTCCACAGATATATCAAGATCGAAAGAATATAGAGTTTATAAGTTTAGTTCAGACAAAAGAGATGTCAATGACAGATTATGAGGCTCACTTTGCAACCTTGTCTAAGTATGCATTGGAGGCAGTGGCATATCTAGAAGACAGATGTTACAAATTTGAACAGGGTCTAAGGACAGATATTCGTTTAGGATTGGGAGCTGCAACTTCTGAATTCAAGAAGTTACTAGAGACTACACTTAGAATGGAGGATGTAATAGAACAAGGTAGAAAGAGGAGAGAGTTAAAGAGGCGATTGGAGAGTCATCGTGAAAGTGGGAGTCGGTATATTAAGAGGGGAGCTGGTTTGTTAAGAAATGAGTTACTCATTCATGGTCAATAGGGACTGGGGGATCTAGGAGAGCCGATTTCACATCTAGCAGGCGTGGTAGTTTCTATCAGTCTGATGGAGGAACCAGTAGGGATTCAGGATGGCAGAGCACTGCCAATGCACCATCAGTTGGATCCAACATAGGGGCTAGTCAGAGGTTCAAAGGATCTTTTGATAGAGGAGTTGGAGGATATCCAAGTTGTGCCACTTGTGGGAGATTTGACAGAGGACCATGTTGGGGGCCTATTGGGATCAGTTAGGGATGTTATATTTGTGGAGTGTGGGGGCATTTACAGAGGAGTTGTCTAACAGTAGGGAGGAGTTTAGGATGAGGGCAGAGGAGATAGTACAGGGTTAGAGTGGTGTATTTGGTTTGGGCAGAGGTTCCGGTAGAACTAGTAGTAGAGGTAGTGATAGAAGAGTTGGATGTGGATTAATAATGGGTACGAGTACTGGTGGGACATCTTTAGCTCAGAGTCAAACTCAAGCAAGGCTACATGGCGAGGGAGGAGGCACCTGCAGCCAATGATGTTATTTCTGGTATGATTTCATTATTTGATATTAACGCTTATGTGTTAGTAGACCCAAGATCTACACACTCTTACATTTCTTTAGAGTTTACCTCTTAAGTTTCGGGGGAGGTTAGTCCTTTCGGATATAACCTAAGTGTATCATTATTAGTATGAGATAATGAGGTAGTAAATAGTGTAAGGAGGGGAATGCTAGTGAGGATTGGTGGAGTGGAACTACCAGCTGACTTAATAGTGATGGATTTAAGGGATTTTGATGTGATTCTCGGGATGGATTAGTTGGCACAACATCGAGCTATAATAGATTGTTATACAAAGGAGGTGATGATAAAGTCTTCGGGTAACTTGAAAGTGATATTTATAGGGGATCGTAAAGTGGTTCGAGCATGTGTGATCTCGGTTGTGATTGCTAGACGGTTGATATTGGATGGATGTAAGGCATATCTGGCTCATATTATAGATACGAGGGAGATGAGTCCTGGATTAGAGGATATTCCTGTGGTAAGGAAATTTCTGTACGTATTCTTAGATGATTTACTAGGTTTATCACCTCAACAAAAGATAGATTTCACCGTTGAGACTTTGCCTAGAGTGGCGTCGATTTCCATTGCACCTTACATGATGGCTACTATTGAGTTAAATGAATTGAAAAGACAGTTAGAGGAGTTGTTTAAAAAAGGGTTTTATTAGACCTAGCACATCACCATGGGGAGCTCCAGTGTTGTTTGTGAAGAAAAAGGATGACAGTATGAGACTATGCATGGATTACTAAAAATTAAACAGGGTGATCGTGAAGAATTAGTATCCATTGTGGAGGATAGGTGATCTTTTGGATCAGCTGAGGGAAGTCATTATATTTTCCAAGATTGACTTGAGATCGGGATACCGACAGTTGAGGATAGCTGAGTCAAGTATTCCCAAGACAACTTTTCATACTTGGTATGGCCATTATGAGTTCCTAGTGATGCCTTTCGGGTTGATTAATGCACTAGCTGCATTCATGGCATTGGTGAACATGACTTTTTAGGAGTATCTAGATTAGTTTGTGATAATGTTCATTGATGATATATTGGTGTATTCGAGGAGTAAAGAGGAGCATGAGCAACATTTGAGGATTGTGTTACATATTATAAGGGAGAGACAATTGTATGTGAAGTTGAGTAAGTGTGATTTTTGGACGGAGTGAGTAGTTTTTCTTGGATATGTGGTGTCTAGAAAGGGAGTGATGCCTAATCCTACTAAGCTAAAGGCAATTATAAAGTGGGAACCACCTAGAAATATATCAAAGATAAGGAGTTTTCTAGGACTTGTTAGGTATTATCGGAGATTTATAGAGGGATTTTCGATAATAGCTAGCCTATTAACCAAACTCTTGAAGAAAAGTTCTCAGTTTGAGCGGACCGATCAATGTCAGGAGAGTTTTGAGAAGCTTAAGCGGAGTTTAACTTCCAGCCCAATTTTGGTGTTACCATTAGGTGGCGGAGGTTTTGAGGTATATACTGATGCTTCGAGGATAGGTTTGGGGTGTTTACTAATGTAACATAGAAAAGTGATAGCTTATGCCTTTCGTTAATTGAGATCACATGAGTTGAATTATCCTACCCATGATCTGGAGTTAGCAGCGATTGTATATGCTCTTTGAATTTGGAGAAATTATTTATATGGGGAAACAATATGAATTCTTACAGATCACAAGAGCCTTAAGTATATATTAACTCAGAGGGAGTTAAACTTAAGGTAGAGAAGATACATTGAGTTGCTAAAGGATTATGATTGTACTATTGATTACCATCCGGAGAAGGCTAATATAGTAGTAGACGCTTTAAGTAGGAAAAGCTCTAGCATAATAGCTAGTTTAAGTGGACACAATATGATGCCATTGGTGAAGTTGAGGGCATTGAATGTGAAATTAGAGATTGATTATTTGAGTGGTTTATTGGCGACGTTACAGGTCCAACTATATTTGGTAGATAAGATTAGAGAGGCATAAGCTTGGGATACCTATTTGATGCGGATGAGAGAGAGTGCAACAAAAACTTTTTAGTGAGAGTAGATGGAGCGTTGGTGAATAGGAGGCAAGTTTGTGTACTAGATGTAAATGGATTACGAGAGGAGATTTTAAAGGAAGCTCTCAATGCACCATATGTGATGCATTCAGGTACTACAAAAATGTATTAGAACTTAAGACCTTATTACTGGTGGCCAACAATGAAGAAAGATGTAGCAAAGTTTATGCCAATGTGTTTGATCTGTCAGTAGGTTAATGCAGAGCATTAGGCCCTGGCGGGGAAATTAGGATCCTTAGTCATTCCTTCATGGAAGTGGGAGAAAATTTCGATAGATTTTGTGGTAGTGTTATCGTGCACCAATGTTGGACCCCATTTTCAGAGCCCACCGGAACCATAAAATGTGAGCGTATTCCAATGAAATCTCCTTAACTATTATTGGTTCATCTTAATAAACCTAATATCACAATTGTTGGACCCCATTTCCAGAGCCCAACTATCTTGCTTGGATGCCAAAGTTGTTGGGTCTTGATTGTTCGAAGCCCAACTCTTAGAACTCATGTAAAACCGTAAGCGTCTTACTGTTGAAAACGCTTCATTTGGAAGCAAATATCCTTCGGAAGAAAAAAGCGGGTTCACCGTGGCAAACTCTATGTTTCGTCGTGGCAAACGGACAGGAACTTCTACTAAGACCCTTCGGCAAAAGTTCACCATGACGACCTCATATCTTTGCCGCGGCAAAATTTTAAGATTAAGCGAGAATTTCTCTCGGGAAAGGTTTGCCGCAACGATCCTTGTAGTTTCGCCGCGGCAAAACCCCTGGAATCATAACCCCTTAATCTAAAATTTCCAATGGTTTCTACATTAATCTTACCTTACTTTCAATTTATGATTGACCCAAAATCACTCCCTCTAATGCATCATCATTTCATAACAATTCAATATTATCTCATCATACTCTCTAATCTCTTTTCATTTAATTCATTTCTTACAACTAATTCTCATCCTTCACAAAAATCCTATTTTTCTTTTCCATAACATCTCTCTTTTATATATCAACAATTCATCTGCAAAATTCATCATCTTAAATCGATAACTTCCTCAAGTATACCAAATTTCAAATCAACCTTATCCATATGCAAATTCATATTTCAACTCAACATCATCGATACATAATTCATAATTCATTAACATCAAAAGATAAGAATTTTTTTTACAAGTTGTAATGGCATTTCCAACCACAACACATCAATGCCTCAAAATCCCAAAATATATGAGATACTTAAAGTAATAATACTTGAAATGCGACTAAAGCCTTGTATTTTACAAAAATAACTTAAAATCCAAAATATGCAGATTTGGAGTAATACCCTTATGCTCTTGATCACTTGATCTCTTTCTCATCACCTAGAGATGGGACGGAAATGGGGGGTGAGCTTTAAGCTCGTGGGTAATAGGTTTATAACGAGAAAGTGGACTTCGCCGCGACGAACTTATCCAGAAGCCTACGAAATTTCCAACCCTCATCCCATTTTCCAGATTTTTCCCGTCCAAACATCTACACCTAACACATCTTATACAAAAATCATCCTTTCTCCTTTATTTACACTTCATTCTTAACTTCATTCCAAATTCAATATCATTCACAAATAAATCATGATCTATCTTGGATCATTAACCCAAAAAGAGAACATTTGCCTATATCATTCATCAACAACTTCCTACACTTATTCAACCTAATTTTCTCTTCTAACTATCATTAAATATGCTTCATTCAACAAATCAAGAAGGGTTAATGCTTATACTTACTTGTTTTAGTTTCAAAGTCTTCAAACTCTTCAAGATCTCCAATACCCTAGCTTGATTTTCTCTTCTTCTTCTTTTGTCTCCCACGAAGCTCTCTCCTTTCTTTCTTCCCACGCATGTTCTTGCTCTCTTCTTAAATGGAAGACACAGTTTTTTCTTCTTCCCTTAATACCCTTAATGAGGGTAAAAAGTCCACTTTACCCCTTCCTTATACGCTTATGGTTTTTAAACTTAAGTGTCATGCCCAATTTGCCCTTATACAATCTTATTACTTAAATCCTTTAATTCAATTTACCTGTCATAAAATCTTACCAACATTAACATAATAATTAACTCCACAAAATAATCCATTAACCTCATAATTCATTTAAATCATGCTTGATTTCAATAAAATAATAAAAAATTTCAAAGGCCAACAACCAAATGTAGACATGACTTAGTTTGGGTGATTACGGATAGGCTGACTAAATCAGCTCATTTCTTACCTATATAGTAGGCAGACTCATTGAATAAGCTTTCTAAGTTGTATGTTGATGAGATTGTGAGATTACACGAAGTTCCAGAGTCTATTGTATCTGATAGAGAACCACGGTTTACTTCTCAATTTTGGAGGAGTTTACAAATAGCTTTGGGACTAGGTTAGATTTGAGTACTACATTTCACCCTCAATCGGATGGATAGTTGGAGCATAAGATTCAGACATAGGAGGATATGATGAGAGCCTGTGTGCTGAACTTTGTGGGTGATTAGGATAAATATTTACCTTTGATGGAGTTTGCATATAACAATAGTTATCACTCTAGCATTGGTATGGCACCATTTGAGGCATTATATGGTAGGCAGTGTAGAGATCCGATATGTTGGGATATAGAGGGAATCAAATTATTAGAGGGGTTGGAGTTGGTTCAAGAGACGATAGAGAAAATAAAGGTAAGAAAATGCTAGAAGGTAGCTTAAGATCGGTAAAAGAAATATATTGATCAACATCATCGGGAGATGGAGTACAACGTTGGAGATATGGTATTTCTTCGAGTATCACCTTGAAGGGGAATTATAAGGTTTGGTAAGAGAGGGAAGTTGAGTTTGATATATATTGGGCCATATGAAATCGTACAACGTGTAAGGTTGTTAGCTTACAGATTAGCATTACCACCAGAGTTATCACAGATTCATGGTGTATTCCATGTGCCACTGTTGAGACAGTACCGATCAAATCTTAGTCATGTTATATTGAGGCCTGAGATCGAAGTTACAAATGATATGAATTATAAGGAGGGCCTAGTGGAGATATTGCATAGACAAATAAGGAAATTAAGGAGACAGGAGATTCCGGTGGTGCGAGTTTTGTGGAGTCATCATCGTTCTCCAAGAGAGGTGATTTGGGAGTTAGAGGATGAAGTTTGACATCAATATCATCATTTGTCTGGATCCTCAAGTACGTAATTTACATTCTTTTCAAATTTGGAGACATTATTTGTACAAGGAAACATTCCAAATCTTTACAGATCACAAAAGCCTTAAGTATATACTAACTCAAAGGGAGTTAAACTTAAGGTAGAGAAGATAGATTGAGTTACTGAAGGATTATAATTGTATTATTGATTACCATCCGAAGAAGGCTAATATAGTAACAAACGCTTTGAGTAGGAAGAGCTCTAGCATAATGGCTAGTTTGAGTGGACACAATATGATGCCATTGGTGATGTTGAGGGCATTGGACGTGAAATTAGAGATTGATTATTTGAGTGGTTTATTGGTGACGTTATAGGTCCAACCATATGTGGTAGATAAGATTAAAGAGGCACAAGCTCAGGATACCTATTTATTGCGGATGAGGGAGAGAGTGCAACAAAATAAGGGGACTAACTTTTTAGTAAGAGCAGATGGAGCGTTAGTGATTGGGAGGCAAGTTTGTGTACTGGATGTAGATGGATTACAAGAGGAGATTTAGCAACCGGGGGCATTAATCACAAATGTTTGTCTTCGCTTCAAAAGGTTAGAATGACGCTCCAACTAAGCCAGCTTAATAAATAAAAAATGTGGCCTAGTTGAGTAACCGGGGGCATTTATCACCAATGTTTATCATTGTTGGACTCGGGTCTCGGTACGTATTATAAGGTTACATTACAAGAAGTTCAGATGAAGATCATGTGAGAAAAAGGCTGGAAGCTCCAAATTGTAATGAGAAACTTAAAACCCTATGTTTTACCTAATTTGATGAGTTCCATCGGTCACCCTCGTGCACTCCAAACGTGACACTCAAACTTGTAAAAATCATATCTCTCAATTCTGATTTCCAAAAATTACAGACTTTATACCAGTGGAAAGCTAATAAGATATGCTACAACTTTTTTAAGACAACTTTGTTTGATTATGCCTACATCAATGCAGTTTAATCGTTGAAATCAGGACATAATTTCTGTTAGGGATACAGTTGTAGCCTCTGCCAGCACCAGTGATGTTACCATGTAAAGACCATATTTCTCTCATCTGAAGTCCAAAAATTTCATGTGATATACCGTTGGAAAGTTAAAAAAACGAAATACATTTTTCCTAAAGATATATTTGTCCAATTATGCCTAGATTAATATAGTTTATTCAAGGTTAGAGTCACTAATTCGCTCTAAGGTAGTACTGCAGCTAAGTTCCCCTTTTTTCTTCTTTTATCTATTACGAGCTTTTACAATTTCTAAAAAGAAACGACCCGGATTCAACCAACCACTCAATGTATATACATGACTCTCAGCTTAACAATTTATTTTAAGTCTATCCAGGGCCATCTAACAACATACGATTCCATTTCCAACAACAATTAACAACCCAACAAAGAAGATAGTTCTGAACATGTACAAAGGGAACTTATTCAACTCTTAATGTCATTACTTAATCAAAACAGAGTTTGTACATAGCTTTAATTACATATCAAAAGCCAAGTCAATAGCATAATACAAAATATAAATGAATGCTCATGTTTGATAAGCTTATAAAGCTACCTAAAAATATAGTCGAACTAACTTAGTTACAAAAGGTAGCTATCTTAGAGTTTGCCAAAGCTTTGCAAAGATCAATTATCTTCTTATTCTGAACCTGAGGAGTGAAGAAAAATATAATGGGTTTGAGCTACTAAGCTTAGTGGCTAATACAACTTAGTGGCTCATACATTTATAACCATTGATAACGAGCCACACAATCAAGCGTATATATA
>JANVCL010000008.1:30388797-30399350 GCA_026546855.1 Erythroxylum incrassatum
AATACCATCCATGGAATGTAAATCTCATTACATAAACGAAATACATGCATATATAAAAGGAATACCTCATAATATATCATTATCAAATCATAATGTCAATACATGAATCACAAATGTTCATTGGCCTAGGGCACACTACTAACATAAATGATATCCAATGTCTAAGATAAAGTGATAAGTCCTGACAACTTTCATTGGAATTCTCATCTTGTTACCAACATAAACAAATCTTTCATTTGATCTTCTGGTTTGAGTTATAAGGAATACTTGAAGGTATTAGAAATATGAGTAGTATGACTAAAATTAATCCATCAAGTATTAAAATGAACTTCAGCAAGGTTTGTCTTATAACATACATAAGCGTTAGACTTACCTTTCTTCTTAGACCATGCCTTACATTTAGGACATTCCTTTTGGAAATGTGCAACCTTTTTATAGAAATGACATCTACATTCATCATGTTCCATCTTATGTTATGGATTTAAGAGGATTCCCTATTAACTTTTAGGGGTGCCTTCATTTTCTTCTTATGCTTCTTTCCACTTTCCTTACTAGCTCCTTGATTTTTAACATATATAATGGAGTGGCTTCCATGATTATTGAGTCTAGTCTTTTCTTGAACCAGTAGACTATGTAACTCATGCATATTTCATTTTTCCATCATGGTATTATAGTTTATTTAGAAATGACCATAATCAGATAGTAATAAGTTCAACAAGAACTACATAAGGAATATTACATCCACTTCCATTCCCAAAGTTTTAAGTCTTGTTGTAATGTTTGTCATCTCAATAACGTGTTCATACATAATACTGATCCATCAAATTTTATGGTAGTCAATGTACCTATAAGAGTCCCAACAAGAGATTTATTAGTAGTATGGGAGTGCTCTTCCACAAACTTAAGTAATTCCTTACCACCTTCATTGTTGGGAAGAGTAGACTTAATATTGTTGGTAATTATCATCTTTATATACATCGGTCTTAATTTGTTTAATCTTTCCCAATTGTTAAAATGAATTTTCTCCTCATCAGTGCTTAGAACATTCGGAGCATCTAGTTTTTTAATTCTGAGTGTCAAATATAAGTCCCAAACTCCAAGGTAGAATTGAATTTGTTCAATGCATTTATAAAAGTTCAATCCATTAAACACCATAACATATAAGAGATTTGGGTGCATGGAAATAACTGCTGCAAGAAATTAAAATTTAACATTAATTTTTTGAGTCATATAATAACATGTTACATATTCAGAATAAGCTTAAGAAATTATATACTAATGTTCACTTTTAGGAAAATAGTTAACATACCATACAACACATATAATTCTCATATATTATATACTGATGTTCAGCTTTGAGACAATCCATTAATATACCATGCAACATATAACAACCCTAATATGTACATAATTCAGTGATAACAAAAGTACCAACAAGAAATATTTACTATCTTTGGATATCTAAATACATTGTCAC
Organism: Erythroxylum incrassatum; assembly: GCA_026546855.1. Taxonomy (NCBI): domain Eukaryota; kingdom Viridiplantae; phylum Streptophyta; class Magnoliopsida; order Malpighiales; family Erythroxylaceae; genus Erythroxylum; species Erythroxylum incrassatum. The sequence continues at coordinate 30,390,275 of JANVCL010000008.1, forward strand.
TACAAGAATTAAGATATTTAGTGACAATTTTTTTCTAACATTTAAATATTTCGTCACAAATATGATAGTTATTGTGGCAAAAAATTTGTAACTCACTATTACTATCATTATTTGTGATAAATTATAATGTAATCACTAATGGTATAGTAATTGTGACACTATCGAGTCTTTCACAATTGCGACGCAACTAATAATATGTTATTAGTGTCAATAATAGCTTTGTTATTCTTAAGTTGTCACAAATAGTATTAAATATCTAACGCCTACACTATTTTAACAAGAATGAAATGTAATTGTGACAAATTAAATTATTGAAACTATTATTATTCGTTATTATAACGAGATTTTTTTCATTTAATTCATATATTTTTGTAATGACAATTGCCGTCAATATAAGCAAATTAGTGAGTAGCAATAATATGTTGTCACAGTGGCAAATATGAACCACTATGATCACTATCATTCAAAATGATAGTGACAAGAATCTTTTCATCACAAAAATTTTAAACCATTTGTGACGAAAACTTGTCACTAATGTATATAAGCCCAACTAATTAATAATTATGATTTAAGCTTTAAATTTTTTAAATAATCTTAATAACTATCTTATATTTATCATTACTAAATCTATTTTAAAAAATAAAATTAATTATAAAATATAATATAATATTAATAATAATAATATTTTTTAATAATTAATATTAATTAATATATATTTAATTAACAACAAATTAAATTATGACATAAGATCGAAATAGGAAAAATATTTTTTGAAATTAAAAATAAATAAATAAACTCTTTTACTAATTGTAATTTTATTTAAAATATGGTAATATGGCATGAATAATAATAAAAATGGCCCACATGAAAAAGACAGAAAAGCCAATTAAGTTTAACACAGAAAAGGAATAAGAATTCTAACCTTATAAGGTGTGTGTGATTGTGTGCTCCTAACATGTCATTTGCGGTGTCGCCACTAGTATGCTCATCCTCTATCAATTAGAATCTTTGCTTATGCCTATTCACATTACACTCTCCAACGATGATTCTATCGGTTTCCGACCAACTCCATTCTAGCCTTTTGTCTCACCACTCTTTATCCCACTTAAACCACTTTGAAAACAAAAAAGTTCTCTATTTTTAGTTTCTTTTCATCGATACACATTTATCTGTTTGTTTAGCAGTTGCTTGGAGATGGTGTTACGCTCCCAAAATTCTTAAATCACAATTAACCAAATGGTTCTCAAAACAAACCATTAACCATCAAATTCCTCATTAGTTTCAAAAGAGATGATTGTTTGTCAAATACAAAAATATTCCATACAACACAACTACTCCAATTGTCACGTTCGAAGATATACATATACATTCCAATAATTATACAAAAATTATTTGTTGGCCCTACCTAATCTTCTTTCTGTCAATCGCGTATATTGCAACTATCGACAATCATTAGATCTCCTAAAGAATAGTGGCAAGGAGTGAGTTGTCAACTCATTGATGGTAAGTAACCTTACCCTAAAAACCAAGTAACTCAATAATTAATTATAACACTTAGTCAACTGATTAAATCATACATATAATACTTATATACACAACATCCTCATTCTAATCCAAATAGTTAATAAACGTCTCAAAAATTTCACCAAATGATGATTACAAAAATATTAATTTAAACTGCCATTTATATTTTATTTCAATATGTAACTGAATTATCTGGTCCCTGCTTAATCTAATAGGTTTATATCTAATGGTCAGTCAGCTCATCTCAATTCATCGTAAACTCTTACCAAGTGAAAATGTAATTAAATGTATAAATATCAGCACATGATACCTCAATTTCTCAATCTCTTTTGGTACCTCGGTACTTCTCCAGTATCTAACCATCGATATATGATATCTTCGAGACTCAAGATATCTCGGTACCACTCCAATACCTAGTTATCGACACAGGACATTTTTGAGATTCAAGATGCCCTAGTATTTGCTCCACGGACAGATACCTAGCTACCACTCACTCATATTGACATAGCCTAATCATCTAAGACCATGAAATGTAGCCTATCTTAGGCCAACTACTAATTCTCGATTTTCACCAATTATTCATAACTAATTAACCACATTCTCTATTTAATTAACACATTTCCCGTCAACTTAACAAGACAATACATCTCAAAAAACGTAACAAAATATAATAATGAAACATCTTATACTACATTAATTATTTATAAATAAAATAAAAATAATTCATGTATGTAATTGTTAATCATTAATTAAATTAATAACTAACTCAAACTATAAATCACTATAAAAATATATAATTTATTAACAACAAAACGATACTCTATTTTAAGAGTAAAGTTCAAGGTTATCCTTACCTCGATTTCAAACTTAATTAATTGACAATCCAATTTACTCCTTAATAACATCTTTATACTTAAAATTTTCAAAATTCTATTAGACTAATTTATGTAAAATTTGTAACCCAATTACTCTTAATGATCCAGCATTATTCTCTCTTCGAATTTATTCCTAATTATAAAAATTAATAACCTTACTAACCTAACCCCCATAACTACTAGAATACCCTTAACTAAATAAAAGTCATATCGTACCCTCACTCATTTTCATTAATACCAAAAATGCTCTTCTTACAACAAAATTCTAGATTTACCCTTCACTTTCTACATTCCCTATTCTGCCTCTACATGCAACTTAAATTTTCAAAACAATGTCATCATCTTCATCCTCTCCTTTTCTTCTCTCTTCTGATCTTTCATCATTTTTTAGCCCCATTTTCTCCACTTTTATCCTTTCATGGAACTTTATATATTATCCCAAACAACCACAACATGCAATCCAACTATAATAGCCATACAATCTATTATTTTTTCATTTTCAGAAGTATCCATGCAATCAATGATATTGGTGCTTTGGACTTTTGAGAGACAGTGAAAGACAATAATGGTCATTCTTGGGTGGAAACGATAAAATAGCATTTATATATAGTTACCTTAAGCACTATGATCATTCATAATTCCATGAGTTTATGCGTTCTCTTGGTTATTGCTTCTCTTTTTTACTCTATTTATATGGTTCTTTCATTGTCAGCAAGCTATTGTAAGCTTTGATATTGTGGAAATGCTAAGCGTGATGGAGGCAATATAGGTGATTCAGAAATTATTCTAACAATCTGTTTTGGCTAGTTTGCTAATAAATTATTTATCTTTTGTATAAGATCAGCACTATTGATTTCTTTCATGACCTGATTGGTGAATACCCAATTGCCAAAAACTTGCCTTAAAGTCATCATAGTCCATTGGTACTGAGCATTGAGAATGTAGAACCCTTTGTGGAACCATATTCTTTCTCTCTATTTGAGTCGTTGTGGGGTGGGAAGTGGGCAAAGAGAAAGGAACAAAAATATTAGTGCCAAGCAACAAATGAGATCAATATTGTTGGCACAAAATTAATTCTAAAAAGACGTATGAAATGGAGAATAAAATGTTAAATTAACTTTGAAAATTAATATTAAATTTTTATATACTAATATTTTTTTGTTATTGCCTTTTTAGAAAGATAAGGATAATGAAGAATGGGTAGATGGCATGCAATTTTGAAGGGTAACTAGAATAAAGGCAAATGAAAATTGGTTTACCTTAAATGGAGAAGAAATAATGGTATTCAAATTCAAATGAAATTATATTTTATTTTTGATAATATATATCAATATAACTATTTAAATTTTTTTACTAAAATTGTTATTTTATATTTGAGTATGCTGAATAAATTTCAAGAAGAGGGTGAAATAAATCGTAAGGCAATTTAATTAGCGCCTTTACCATTGGTTGAACATTTCGCTTGTGTTTTAGGAAGAAGATCAAACTACCACGTGGTGTAGGTGTTAAGGGAATGATATCAAGCCATCAAGAAAAAAGTAAGATTCTTGCAAAAAATGAGGCAGCAAGGAAATGTGAAGGTGAATTGGTTGATGAAGTTGTGAGGCTTAATAAAACATCAAAACGCAAGAAGAGGATAAAGCGCAATGTGCAACATTGGACAAGCAAGTTAAGAACTTGAAACAAAAGGAATTTTTGCACATTTAGCAAATACTGGAGTGACTCATGGTGTGTTATAGTTAAAATTTTATTTGTGACAATAGTAAATATAATAGTGACAAAATTATCGTATTGTATAAATTTTAAATTTATGATGAAAATTTATTGACACCATGACAGGTATTCGAGGGTTGATTCATCGAGCATGAGAGGTTCAAATTCAACATATCTATCGGGAAGGGAACCAATGTGCCGATAGACTAGCTACATTAGCTTGTTTATCAGGTTCAGAGCTGTAGTATCTTTAGGAGCCTCCGTTGATTGTTCGGGATTTACTTCATCAAGATATGAACTGTAGCGCCCCCTTATCGCAGAGTATGCACCGAGATGCCCGGAGGTCATCCGGGACATATCCTACGATAAGGGCGAGCTACGTTCGATCACTACCTTAACTTCATATGGCATCATATCATTATTTGCTTATAAATCATCATACGACAAATCACAATATTTTTAAAACCAACTTTTCGTCATTTCATTTCTCAAAATTGAAAGTATACATTGTGTCTTTCCAACCTTTACTATATGTACAACAACAAAATCTAGTACAAAAGTACTACATGAAAGAGGAAGATGTGAAAAAAAACTAACTAAGTCATCCAAAAATCCCAGCTGACCGACCTTTGAGCCATGACTTCACTGTTCAAAACACAATTTACACGGCAATGGAGCCACTCAATAACTAGCGTCGTCTCTCGGTCCTGAAAAGTTAACATTGCAATTTTGATGAGTTTTACGAACTCAGTGAGGTAACCATCATCGATGGTTCACTCAATTCGTGTAACACATCATTTAACATAACAAATATTACACAAAAATTGCACTTCACATCAATATCACATTTCCACTTAAGCATAGGCAAATTTGGCACTTCAATCCAGCAAACATACTTAACAAAAAGGCATATGAAATGCTCATAAGATACTTTTCCAATTATTACGTTGTTGTGAACGAGTGCCTGAACTGTCCCATATAGGGCGTATTAAACATCGAGCCAAAGGCTCTAATTCACTTATGAGCTCGAGACTCAGTTTCACTCGTTGAGCTTTAAGCTCTAATCGGTGGCTACTCTAATCACAACTGCCATTGTCTAATTATGCATTCATGAATGGAATGCATGTATCACAATCAAGCACATTATAAGGACATAGGTCTTCACATTCACATTCAAGCAGCACTTCAATATCGCAATTCCCAGTACACAATCATCGGACCTTCTGTCCGAAATCCATATTCAAATCACATTCATTCATTCATTCAAAACATAAGCATAAGCAAACCATAATTAAGAGAAACCGTCTAGTTTACTCACCAACTGCTCCCGAAGCTAATGCCTGGAAGTTCTGGCAACGTCTGTGGGTTGACGTTCCAGTTGCTCCTCTATAACAAATAACATACACTTATATCACGATTTGTACCATGAAGGTATTTTATAATGCACATGAATAAAATGAAAGATGTACAATGCATGTTCATGACAATCTCGGGTATTTATCCATCAATTCCATTGCAAAAACATTCTCATTACAAAACTCATATTTTTCCAAGTCACACTTTAAGGTCTATTATTCACCAATCTATTATAGTTGTTAGCCTAGATATTGAGTTTGTGATTAACTAGTAGTTGAAATTAGTCTTCACAGGATCCACCTATATTTATCTTGCTACAACTATGTAATTAACAATTAGAACAATAAATAAATCATGTATAACTTCCTAATGCAAGGAAGGTGTAGTTATCTCTCATCCAAATTAAATATTGTACTCTACACACTATACTATCTTAAGTTGCTTATATCCCTACTTTGATAATTTTCAACTCAACCTTCATAACTAGATTTATTATATGCACACAACACATGAAAAATTATCATAACCACTAATAATCTCCTAACTTGTAACTTATTCTTAATTGTGTCAACCATGTCATCATTTCTGGTACAATTATCCAAAAAGTATTATTGAACTTCATGTCAATGTTTCAAACAATAAACTAACACATTTGTTAACCTATCACTAGTACGAAGCGATAGAATATAAATGAGCCTACCATTTTCAAAAAACAATATCAATTGTAGCATAACAAAGTTTAAATTAAATTATTTACCTTAGAATGCAACCTAGTTAAAATATTGTGAATATAATATAAGTTCACAATTATGTAACCCTTCCTTTTATTTTCAAGAGTCCATGTATCTAATGTAATCATTACGTTCATCATTAATTAGCACGAAAAATGTGTATTTTTAACTTGAGCCTTTTACCAAACTACAAGTTAGATCTTAACATTTTAGAGCATTTAAAATGAGTTCTATAGTTTGTAAAATATTTCATTTAAACCCTAAATAAATGGAAATAATAAAGAAGTTATACCTCTTCTATGTGCCATGTCAACACTAATATGACACAAATTTATTATTTTTTATTAGTTAGATGGCATAAACTTTTTTATAATTATGATTATATATAATAAATCCTAATTAAAATTAACTAAATATAATTAAAAATAATATAACTTAACTCTAATTAACTTAATTTTAAGAAACAAAACCCTAATTAACAAAGGATCAGAAAAGCATAGATCACGAGTAAGATAACAAAACATCATGGTGAACTTGTCAACCTCAATAATATGGGAGTTTCCATATACATCAACATTCAAAACATCTATACCTTAAAAAGGTCGAAGTCCAAAGGAAGAAGGTTAATAAGTTGAAGATGAATATAGGTTAACAATGATAATTCTATCAATGATGAGGATAATGAAGGAACGATGAGGAGAAGCCGCATAGAGTTCAAAGTTAATCAATAAGGATTAACCATATATTAAGGTTAAAGAGACCCTAAAGAGAGTATTGATCAAAACTGCAAGCAATTGTTTTGCATCTGTCAAGGAACTACAGAAAGTAATGGCTAGTGTCACATGCCACTTAAACAATTTCACTCTATTTTTCATCATCAATTTGAATTGTTAACACCACCTGGAATTGATTTGATTAACATGTAAATATGGATCGCGCTTATAGCTTAACAGGCCTTTCCCCTATGAGTATCAAAGTTCAGAGACCAGGAATGCGCCTCTTACTTGCTTACAGTTCACTCACAACATTCCTTCTCAAACATCAAAAGCTCAAGTCAGAGGGGTTCCGAGGCTGAGACAAGAATTCTTTCTCCCGTCTCATTTGATTGGTAATAAACACAATTACGCATATGTATATATAATTGAAGATGCAAAACTGCAAGCAATTGTATGCTTGACAATGGAAAACTTGGCTACAAATATCATACATGACTGAAAATATAATCGTTCCACGATTGATAAAAAGCTGGTAAAGCAAATAATGCCTTACTTTCATTCCATAATACCAAACTAAACGGCAAAAATTTAGCAAATCACATATCACAACCAAATTAACATTCAGAAGAAGGGAGATACAATGAAAGGGTCATCAGATAGGAGCGAAAGACTAAAAGAGTTTTTTATAATCACAACTTATCAGTTGAACTATGCTTTTTAATCATCATTTGACCCAATTTCTCCACTTTCACACTCAAAAGCTTGCAGAAACGAAAGAAGAAATTCTTTGTACAAAATTACAAATAATCTATCCCAGAAGCCTCAGAAGGAAGGCAGTAGAGGTATGTTTGTAATCACAGACTTTCATGTGTGACAGATATCCCCATTACTTTCTTCATTGGCAATCTCAAAAATCAAAGCTTTACAAAACCCAAAGAAAAAATTCAACTGAATGGGAATTGAGAACCGACATCGTTAGATGAGAATGTCATTACTTAACACAGACCCAAATCCCTAAAGAAAGACATAACAAATCGGCCTCATAGAGAAGATTAGATTAGTCAACAAGAATAGTTTCAGACATATGCTTGTCTTTATTTTGTGATGTTTAATCATCGGCCGAATCACAGAGATGTGAAAATAAAGAGAAAGAAAAACCAAAACCCCATTGCCACAGCAACAAACAAAAATTAAAAAAAGAAAAGAAAAGAGACTCGGAATATCGGTGGTGATATATCAGTATGGTCGTCAAGGCCCTTTTACGAGCCAATTACGACGAACGAGACCTTCTGAAAAGAAATCGTCACCGTCCCTTTTCTAGTCTAAAGAAGAATTAAACACTCAAAAGTTTAAGAAGCTATAGCACATCCGTGATGATACAGAGAAGAAAGAAGGGCAATGGATGTTAAATAGAGAGGCTATGTGCGGCGGCTAGGGTTTAAGCCTTACAATTGATACATCATATGTTGGGAAAAAGGGCTTAATGAATTGGTGGGGATTAATTTAATTAAGTGCAGAGCAATGCTATCAGTCCGGCCCAAACTCCTTGTTGGGGTATATGTCTATGGATCACGCGCTTATGAGAATTTTAAAATAGGAACTCTTTTTTATTTGTTTGTCACACGAAATTAAAATTCTAGGCTTGTTCTGTTAAGTTTTTTGTTAGTAAATCTAAAAATAAAGATTTCTAGAGACATTTGGAATAATAAAAATTGATATATTTTTTAAATAATCTAAAAATGCAGGCAATTGTCTTTCATAGATACAGAGAGAGAGACTAGCTGAGATTTCGTAACTTACTTCGACCACCAGTGGCTTTGCTCCCTTCTTTATCCCATGGCCTCTTCATCTTCTTCACCTTCTCGCAGGGACGAAGGTAGATGGGGCTCAGTGGTGCACTGGACCCCCACCCCTAAGATTATTAATGATATTATATATATATATATATATACTCAAACGGAGTTATTTGGAGATTAGTAGTGCACTGCGCCCCTAAAATTGTAAAAAAATTAAATGTTTGGACTCTCTTGTCTTAAATTCCTAACTCCGTCACTACCTTCTCGTTTGCCTCTCAATCTCTCCACCATCACCCGGACCTTTCCATTCGCTTCCTTCCCCTAATCCTAACTTTATCTAAAATGTGAAAGTGAGCCTTTAATCC
>JANVCL010000008.1:30408424-30426025 GCA_026546855.1 Erythroxylum incrassatum
ACGTCATAATTATGCAATAATTATATTTAATTATATATAATATTAATAATATTAAAAAAATACCAAAAAATAAAAAATAAAAAATTGTTGAATCAGTGGTCGGACCGGTTGAACAGGATCGGTCCAACCGGTCAATTGATTGATTTTCACTAGTTCAAACTGATTCAATTGAAGACTGATTTTTTTAGGGTTAACGGGACCGGATAGCCGATCGGTTACCGGTCGAACCGATCGGTCCGGTCCAGGTTTTAAAACTATGATATCACCGATTGTGGATTTGATATAATGAGAAGAGAACAGTTGTAATGTAAAATAAGCATGTACTTTCTCACGGTGTAAGTAAATTGATAAGAGACTTTTTTGGCTTAAATGAACTTATGGATTCGAACCTCTCTCATGTATGCAGTTATTTAAAATTTAGAGACAGAGCTTTGCCTCTGGCAAAAACCTACCCGGCTCAAGCAGGAAATAGTTTGAGTGTAAATGACTTAAAGGTGTTTTCCTATAATTAAGACTCTCTTAAAATACCTCTCGTGATTAAAAAAAGTTAATCGAATGAAGTAATGGGCGGGCTATCCGATGATTCGTTAGTTGACGAAGGGCCTTATCCTGCTTGTCAATCACTTGCACAGGGTCAATATGACATTATCAAAATAGGAACCGCTTCCATTAAATGTTGAACGAGACTGTAATTGCAAACAAAGCAAGAGAGACAGACCCAGTCTACGAGCTTGGCATGGACTTCCGCCATCGCCATCTCCACCACAACTACTTCAGGTCGAGTTTTATGTCATTTTTGCTTGGAGTGAAATCTCTTATGGGCATTAGTTTCGTATTGTGCATTTTGATTTATTACAAGGAAGCTACAAACCGGTTTAAAGGTTAGTTTCACTCTTAATACCAATTGAGTGTAAATAAACACTTTTCACAATCTCTTTTTGTTTCCTCTAGCTTGGTTTCGAGAGCTATGTTTAAGTATATTTCAGCTAAGTTTTATAATTCCTTGCTTCTTTACCTGGCTTTATGTTTGTCCTTTTTGTAAACTTTTCGAAAGATTATTAATATCATTCATAGTTCCTTCAAAAAAAATTTGTTAAACATAATTAAAGAGTAAAGAATGCATTGATTCTTAGGGTTCAAACCACTATTCGTGTTGTGCTGTGTGCAATTGAAACTAAATTAAAAAATATACCTTTTTAGAGGCATCTTAGTTGTTTTTATCCAAACCAGTTATACCCTAATTGCAAAACAAACAATCAAAGTTAATATTTTAGATATATGTTTGTTGGTTGTTTGTTCTCTTGGGATGTTATCTCTTTGTATTGTCTACAGAGAGTAAGGATTATTCTCTACTATCAAATTAGTTTAAAAGAGTTTTAAGGGGTTAAAAAAAATCTCTCACTATTAAAACGACCCAATGAGGAGGAGAATTACTCAAGATAAGCCATAATATCATCTTTAAAGGACTATAAAGTAGTGTCTCTTTTCTAACTTATTGCTTTCATATCTTTTTCCTTTTATTTTTATTTTTAAAAATAATAGCATATTCATTGAATGAAAGGATTACAAGGTAGACAGACAATGTTGGAAGCAATTATATCAAGAACTAGATAAGCTTAATATCTAAATGATAAATGGTACATGTTGCTGATTGACTAGTTGAACAATTTGTTAAGTAATTCTCTAGATGGTGCTGACTTCGCAACTGACTTTATGCTCGCGGTTGTAAAGGCTTAGGTTCAATCTAATTTGTTCCCATATGAGGTTAGATAACTCATCCTCTGAGGGAGCTAAATTTGTATATACCTTGTTGTTTCTTTTAGTCTATACACTTGTAACAAACTAGGAAAGAATTATGCGTATAGTCTATTTGTCACCTTTAGTTATGTCTATAATTCCCACAGACCAGGTCATGATATTTGTCCATTTTGATGGGGGTTCTATCACTCTATACCAGAGCATAATAGATTTCCATTTTTTTGTTGGAGAAATTGCATTGAAAGAATAGTTGATTGTGAGATTCTAACTCCCTCTTGCATAGTGTGCACCAATTTGGGATACATAGATATTTTCTATGTTAGCCCCCGAATTTTATTTATTTATTTATTAAGCATGACTTAAAATAATTATGAAGTTTTGATAGATAAATATTTTTGAAGTTAATAGTATGTCAAGGTTAGTAGGATTTTATTACATGGATTAATTGAATTAAGGTAGTAAGTTTGTATATGGGCATTTTTGGTAGTTCACTTAAGGATAAAAGACCATAAGGCATATAAGGAAGGGCAAAGTGAACTTTTTATATTCATTAAGGGTAAAAAGGGGAAGAAGAATTGTTGTCTTGCATTTGAAGAAGCAAAAACGTGAGTATGAAGAAGGAAGAAGAGAAAATACGAAAACAAAGAGAGAGGAAGAGAGTTTCGATGGTTTGAGAGAAAAGAAGAGAGTTGAGCTAGGATTTCAATTTTTCTTAACCTTTAAGAGAGATTTTGAGGTTGTTCCAGAAGGGAAAAAAGGTAGAGGAAGAGAAGATCTTTCATTTGAGCCAAAGATCTCTTCATTTGGTGAAGATTCAAGATAAGGCCATTTCTAATCTTTTGATTTTTTGAAAGGGTTTTAGTTCAAGAAGCTTAGGAAATAGATGAGTTTAAGTTTTCTATGATCAATTTATGCATATGTTTCTTTAGGTTCTCAATTTGATATTGCTATTGAATGAGAATTTTGTCATTAATGAAGGAAATCAAGAAAGGCAAAAGGAGCAAGAGGAGAGACATTTTTGAGCAAGTCTTTAAATAAGGAATTTAAGGTGGGTACATGTTTATAATAGAATAAATAAGCTATAAATGTTTTCTTTGAATCAAGGAAATTTAATGATTTCAATTGTATCATAAATGTTGCATTTATCGCTTCTTGAATGAATGGAGAAATTGTTATATGTTTGATATAAGAATTGTGTTGATGATTTATGAAAAGACTTTGAAAATGATTTTTTTTAAATGATAACATGTTTATGAAATCATGTTTTCAGAAATAGTTTTCGAAATATCTCATGTTCATAACAAACAAGTTTCCAAAATGTGCCATTTGAACAAATTGTTTTCAATCATGAATTACATGTTATGTGGGCTTGGTGTAGTCCATTCAAATATGTCACGTGCACGTTGACCAAGTTAAAGGCTTCTCTCACCTGCCCACTAGTAGCACGGAGCTCCTTCATAGACTCCCTCATGTTTACGACTACGCAAAACCACTTAGTGGGATTGCGATAGTTCATTATGTTCACGACTTTACAAGACCATTATGTGGGAATGTGTTAGTTCGTCCTGCTGATAGACCTACGCAAACCATTCTGATGTTCTTATGTGCTAATGATGTGCTAATAAGTTTGATGCATACATGATTTGTAATTTGTGAATTTTGGTTAAGAATTTGAGAACGATACATTTTATGAACTCAATTAGAACTTTGTATTGACAAATGAACATTTCAAAGGTTCTGCTTATTTTTTCGTTATAAACTGTTACACACAAGCTTTAAGCTCACTCCCTTTCCGTCCCATCTTCAGGTTAAGAGAATGAAATCGAGTAACCAAGAGTCAAGGCATCATTCCAGTTTTGCAATATTTTTGTAATTTAAGTTAGATTTTGTAAAGACAAGACTTTAGACGCATTTCGAGAATTATTGAGTTTTATATCTTTTGTATTTTAGATTTTGATAGCGATGATGTAATATGGCTTGGAATGCCATTAAAGCTTTGTAAACTCTTATCCTTAGTGTTAATGAAATTGAATTGTGTATGAATGATGTGAATTGAAATTAGGTATATCTGAAGAAGTTATCAACTTGAGTTGATGATTTTGAACATGAATTGTTGTTTTTTATATATATATATATACACACACACACACATAAGTGAGATGTTATGGAAAAGAAAATAGGAATTATGAATTATGAGATGTAATTGAATGTGATGAATCAAATGAGCTGAGATTTGAAAGTTTAACGAAATCAATTTGGTAGTTAAATGGTTAATAAGTGATATTGCATTAGAAGAGGTGAAATTGAGAAGATTATGAGTGAAAGTGATGTTAGAATGGATGTAGGAACCATTGGAGATGCTTGAAGGGAGTTTTTCTTACAAAATCTCTCTTTGGGGTTTTCATAAAAGTTTTAGATCTAGAAGATCTCTTCGAAACTGTCCTAGAATGACCTTAATTCGAGATCTCTAGTGAAAGTTATGTTAATTGCCCCACAATAGGTATAATATGATTGAGGACATATTCATAGTCTTTCAAAGGGATAAAAATGTGTGTTCTAACTTCAAGGGAAAACCTGGATTTGTCTTCATGTAGTTTATCTTCTTAGCTTTCCAACGGTATAAAGAATGAAATTTTTGGATATCGGAGTTAAGAGATATGACCATTACGAGTTAGAAATATCATAGAGGATGTATTATACAGGACAACTTTGGTTGCGCTTGCGACAAAGAAAGGTGCAATCGCACCTAGCCTCGAGTGCGATCACGACAAGCAAAGGTGTGATCGCACCCTAAGAATAGCCTCAGGTGTAATCCTGACATGGAAAGGTGGGATCGCACCTTGTTTCTTCCCCAATTTCACCAACGTTTCGCCACCTGAAGGGTTTTTCAGCTCTGAACATACTTGATTCTTTTGCCCATAACTTTGTCATTCGTCCTTCAAATGACTTGATTTTTGAACCAATAGATTCCAAACACATTTCTCTATCTCTAAATAAAGATTTATAGTTTTTTTATTGATTTGAAAAAGATTGATTGAAACAAAATAAAGGTATTGGTTGGAAGAGTATGAATTGAATATTTTACTAAACATACTCTAGTATTTTGATGATATCTTGATCTGTAGAGCTCCAAATGAGATAGTTATTATTTCTAAATAAACTTGAGATACAGAGCTACAAATTTTTTTAAGAATCCAATTTGTATTTCTAGTTTAAAGTTTCCCAAAATCTATTCTAAATTAGGAGAAATAGTTTGATGATGGTGACTTATTAGTGGGAGCACGCCACCCTTGTGTTCCAGATGTTGGGCTCCGAAAACGACGTCCAACAGTTATAGTATCATAGCAAGAGTTGGGCTCCGAAAATATGGGGTAATGAAGATCACGTTTTATGACTTTAAATGTTGAGCTCCGAAAATGGGGCTCAACATTCCAAGTTTGTATAGGGTGGGAAGTTTGGATTTTGAAAGCAGTTCATAGTATGTGAGTAGCTCTGGGGCAATGATGCTTACACCATACAATCTTGTGCCAATAAACTTGAGGGGTTAGCTCATCGTAAAGCAATATGTAGGTGTATAGGTCACTATGCCAAGTAAGCTTATCTTCATGCTAATTTAATCTGTAGTTCTTATGAAAGGTGAGAGCAGTAAATGATGGAATGTTGGAAGTGCTGGAATTTATAATGGAGATTGCCTAGGCTACATTTGTGATTGGTTTAACCAATCTTTGTAGAAGGTCCAGGTCACTTATTTGATTTAGGGAACCATAAGGGGTCCATGTATCTTGCCCAAAATTGGTTACCATTCCATTACCAACCTGATTGAAGCAAAATTCCTAAATTTTTCTTATGTTCTTAACAATGAATTTTATGACAATTGAGGCATTTTATGGGATTTGGAAATTCTAGTTGCATCTATATTTGATGTTGTATTCATGTACCCACTTAAACCATAGTGACTTCATGTCTTGAATTAACCTCCAAAGCTTTTTTGAGAGAAACACTTGGTTTATGGTTTTTATAGGGATGATTCCTAAATTTCCATGTTTCTTGTGCTGACAAAATTTGAATCATTTGACTTTGTTCCTTTTGTTTTTAAGCCTAGAGCTAGATTATAAATAGTTTTTAAAATTTTATTAATGGTCTTTGTAATGCCTTTGGGGAAAGCCATATGAGAGGTCTAATGAATGTTGATGGAGGAGAGGATAAATTTGATTTGTAACGCTCCACCTGCTAAAAATAACTCTATACTACTCTAGCTTTTTATTATAGACATAATTCTATCAATATGTGGTCTGTAATCTCTATAAGATGACTTGTTTTTATGGTATAATGCCTAAAAATCTCCTTTAAAATTATGATATTATCACCTATGCTTCTTCCTGGTATGTATGCACTTTGTGCTTGATTAATATGATCTAGTAAGACTAGTTTCAACTTCTTAACTAGTACTTTGGAAATGATTTGACAAATAGTATTGTAATGTACAATAGGTCTATAATCATACATGGTTTTTTACTCATTACCTTTAGGGATCAAAGTGATGAGGGTCATATTTATCTCCTTAACCATTCTACTCCTTTGAATAATTCAAGAGCAAATTTGTCTTATGGATGACCATATTTTATTGAAAAAATTGCATTTAATCCATTAAGGCCTGGTGCTTTTTATGGTGTAACGATTTTGTGGCTTTTATGATCTTTTCTAAGGTGATTGGTTTTAAAAAAAAGAGCTTCTTAAGATGATAAATTGTCTTGTAATATCTCTTGTACTAATCTGGTGTTAATTGAGTGTCTAAAGTGGAGCATATTAAATAGGTGAAATGTTCCATGGAAGATTTAAGAAGTTAGTATGGAGTAGAAATTAGATTGCCTTCATGAGTGATGGAGACAATTCGATTGATAGCTTTTCTAGAGGCAATGTGCAATAGGTTGAGTTTTTGTCTCCATTTTTCAACCAAGAGATTTCGAATCTTTACTTTAGTAAGGAATGTTTAAATTTGATAGCTTATGAAAAATTGAATAAGGCTTGTCACTCTTTTGCTTGATTGTAAATGGAAAGTAGGTTTGATTGGAGATTAGTTTGAACATGTTCTAAAGCAAATTTGGCAGCTTTAATCAAGTGGTCTTTGTTACCAAATTTCTCCACTTTTCAGCTAAGAGATTATGGATCTGTGCTTCAACAAAGAATTTTCAAATTTGATAGCTTATGAAAAATTTAATAACGGTTATTGCTCTTTTGCTTGATAGTTAATGGAAATTGGGTTTAAATTGAGTTTAGTTTAAGCCTGCTCTAAAGCAAATTTGGCAACTTTAACCAAGTGGTGGCGTTACCAATGTTTTGCCTATTTTTCGTTCTTTATCCATAGTGCGATGATAAAAGGTCTTCTACACTTTATAATTAAATTATTTTTACATAACAAGTGGAGCACACTTACACTTGCTCTTTATCGATTCCTCTGTATTAAATGAATTGATGATAATAAAATGTCATTTCTAGTAAGTTTTAGCTTTAGTGATTAAAAGAAAACAAAATCAAATTACTTAACCATATGAATTAATTGAGCCAAAAGATATGATATAAAGTAAAGTCATGCATCAAGTGACTTATAAAGCCAAAAGTAAGGAATGAAGAAAGTTAAAGATATTTAATATTATTGAAGTGGAAATCAAGCCAAATGGAACAAAATTGAGGAAGATTCAATACCTTTCAATGTGTAAAAATTAATATAATCTTTCTTATACCCTAATCATTTTAATACTTTAAAGGCTTTATATGAAAAAAATATGTTAAATATTAATGTGTGATTTTTGTTATTTATCAGAAGAAATTAAAATTTTGATTTTTCAAAGAAAAACTTTTTTATTCTTAAAACGAAATTTATGGAGCTTTGAAAAATAGTAAATTTTTTCTTAAAAATAAAGTGTTTCATGCTTTTGAAAAATCTGAAGTGATGAGAATTGATCATTTAAAGTGCTTTGGAAAGATAATTTATGAAAAGGTTCAATTAGCCTAAAGATTTAAATAGACTAGCCAAATATAAGACAATTTAGAGATATGGTTAGTTGTTTCTGCCTCAACTAGATATTTAATTAGTCTATATGTCAATTCTAAATCATTAGTGTATAGAGGGGTTTCACTAATACCAAATAAATAAGTTACGGATAAAAATAGGTGCATGTTTTTAGCTAGCCGATGCCCCAATTGAACAGGCTTTGATTAGTCAAACGTAAGTCATTAGCTAACCTATCATGCCTAAAAACTAGTTATTATAACAACTAGTTTATGTCCTTATGATTATTTGAAGGGTTGTTGGCTATAAATATAAGTGCATTCATTATGGTTTGTAAAGGATTAAAGTGAGCAACCAAGTTTGATTCGTGTTGCAATTATTCATTAGGGGCTATTTTTACTCAAATTTAGGATTTAAAAAAGCTACTAGTTCCTTTTCACCATCAAGGAATATTGTACGAAGATTTCTCTTTACTTGAGATAAAGAAAAAAAATTGTAAAAAGGTTCCTTTACACCTTGAAAGAAGAAAATAATGGAATCCTAGGTGAGAATTAGAGATGGATGTAGGTTAGATATTTTCCAAACTACTACAAATTTGGTTTACAATCTCTCATCTTTACTATTATTACTTATTGCACTTATTTGACTACCTTTTTTTTCTTTTACCATAAAATTAAACATTCATAACACTATTTAATCAAATAGTACATATTGCATTAAAGCAATTGTATTCATTTGGTACATCATCTAGATACTCAAAATTATAAGGCTACTAACTCAAAAAGACTTGGAATATTTTGGTATTATTAGTCATTATCTCTAGTTTAAATCTACATATTTATTATTATTGCCAATAAGAACTAATAAAGAGAGTCTCATTTATAATGATTTTAAATGAAATTTTGAGTAAATATCATCATGGTATACTTTGGGGAATTATCATATTCAGCTAACTAAAAGGCTAAAAAAAATAAGGCTTTAGCTTTTATGGAAATGATTTTCCATTTTAGAGAAAAGAAAGTTCTTTCTTACGACTGAAGAAATTAGCTTGTGGAAAATTGTTTCTAATGGCCTAAGAAAAGCAAGAATAAGATATCTAAGACAAGAAACTTATTTCTTTAAATTGTAATGGAATAAAGTTTTGTATATACTATAAGTCACATATAAGGACACTAACTAAGTCAAAGAGAGAAAAGTAAAAATAATTGTACACTAATATAAGTTTTCTAAATAGAACATGACGAAATATTTAAATAATAACGAAATATTTCAATAATATTACACTAAATTCATTGATGTTGTAAATGCTTTTGAAGGCTTAGGAAAATCTTATACTAACATTATGGTAATAAAATTACTTAGGTCTCTTCTAAAGACTTGTGAAGATAAAATGATGACCATTCAAAAAGCCAGAATGTTGGACCCCGTTTTCGGGGTCCATCACTTGAACCATAAAACGTGAGCATATTATTGCTTGTCATACATACGTGAGCGTAATCAAATTAAATAATAAAGCTTAAAGTCTCATACCATTCCGATTTTTTTCAATAGATAAACGACAATCTATTCTTATGATTATGTCCTCAATCAATATTGTATCTGCAAAAATTCTCGAAGAGAAAACTCCAATAACCCTTTTAGGAAAAGTTCGTTGCGGCGACAAATATAACTTCACCGCGGCGACCTTGAAAGACTAACTTCACTGCAATGAACGAACAGGATCTCAACGTCTAAACCTAAAATTTTCAATGGTTTCGCCACGGCAAAACCCTTAGAATCTCAACGTCTAAACCTAAAATTTCCAATGGTTTCTATAATTAC
This sequence comes from Erythroxylum incrassatum, assembly GCA_026546855.1. NCBI lineage: Eukaryota > Viridiplantae > Streptophyta > Magnoliopsida > Malpighiales > Erythroxylaceae > Erythroxylum > Erythroxylum incrassatum. Next base: position 30,418,014 of record JANVCL010000008.1, read on the forward strand.
TCTTATCTTAACTCTTGCGGAAAATCATAAGACTATCAAATCCTTACTTTCACTCAAAGTTGTCCTGAATTCACTGCCTCTAAGGTAACATCATTTCATGACAATTCAATTACCAATGTTATTTCATTTGACTCTCTGATCTCTACTCATTTAATTCATTTCTTACAACTAATTCTCATTATTCATAATTCCTATCTTTCTCCCACAACATCTCACTTATTTATCAACAATTCATAATCAAAATTCATCATTTCAACCTTATTCATACGTAAATTCATATTTACACTCAACATCATCCATATATAATTCATAATTCATTAACATCAAAGATAAGAGTTCTTTACAAAGCTGAAATGACATTTCAAACCACAATACATCAATGTCTCAACATCCCGAAATACATAAGATACTTAAACCAATAATACTTGAAATGCGATTAAAACCTCATGGTTACAAAATCTAGCTTAAAAAACAAAAATATGCATAATCGAAGTTAGGTCTTGACTCTCTTTGACTCCATATTTTGCTCACTTGGACATGGGGACGGAGAGAGGGTGAGCTTAAAGCTCATGGTTAACAAGTTTATAATGGAAAAACAAGTAAAAACCTTTTATAAAACTCATTATCATTGTACATTTTGGAAACCATAATAATTTCGCATGAAAAATCACCAAACACTTATTTCTTAAAATTCTCAATTTATCAAACAATTCATGAGCAATTATAAATCATGTATGCATCAAACTTGTTAACACTTCATAAGCACATCAGAATGGTTTGGGATTTCCATAAACAGAACGAGCTAGCATTTTCCCAAAAAAGGGTCCTATGTAGTCGTGAACAGAACGAGTTAACACAATTCCACATAGTAGTTTTGTATAGTCGTGAACATGAGGGAGTCCTTGAAGGAGTTCCATATCACTAGTGGGCAAGCGAGAGAATCCTTTAGTCGAAGTGCACTTGACAATAGAATGAACTAAACCAAACCCACATAACATATATTTCATGATCTTATAAGCATGTTACCCAAAATGGCACATTTTTTAAACTTGATCTTTTTCAAACATAGTGTCTTTAAAAAAATCATTTTCATATTCTTTAAATAAATCATCAACATAAAATCACATACCAAATACATAACATTTTCTCAAAGCGTTAAAAAAACAATAATTGTACATTCATAAAATAGTTGAAATCGTTTATTTTCCATCATTTTAAAGAAAACCTTAATGGCCTATTATTCAATTATAAAAATGTAACCCACCTTGATTTCCTTGCTTAAAGACTTGCCCAAAGGTGCCTCACCCTTTGTTCCTCTTGCCTTCCTTTGATTTCCTTTAATAATAGCCAAAAACCCAAACCTTCGGGTCAATTTTCCATGATCATTATGATCAACTAAATGAAGAAATTTGATAACACTTTCTTCTAGAAAAATATTCCCCATTGTCTTAAGTTTCTAATAACACCAAAATCATTCAATTTGATTCAATAATCTAAAAGTTATAACCCAAACATTTCAAAATATTCTTATACTTAAACAACATTCTGTGCTCAAATTCCATCCAAAAACTGAAATTCTTAGAAACTGAATTGGAACTTAATCCCTTCATACAACTTGTATCCCTATATCTCTAGTTTACTTCAAATCAAAATCACTCCATTTGGACAACTACATAAAAAGTTATACCTAAAATACCGAAGCATATTTTGTGTTGGAAAGTTCATCGCGGCAAACTTTTACAGAAACATACTCCGGGAACATATTTTGCTACATTTTCCTGTTTTTAACTTCCCACCTTTCACATATAACCCATCTTAAACCTAAACCGTCACTTCTACTTCATTTTCAACTCCATTTCAACTCAATATCATTCACAAACCAATTCATAATCTATACTTGTTCATTAACCAAAAGATTAAAACATTTTCATATACCATTTATCTGCAACTTCCCACACACATTCAACTTCATTTTCACTTTTATTTAACTTCTAGCTATCACCAAAACATGCTTCATTCATCAAATCAAAAAGAAGGATGCTTATACTTACTTTTTTATCCAAAGCTTCTTCAATCACTATGAAACCCTAACTTAGAAATCCCTAAAAATCAAAATGATTCTTTAGTGCTTTCTTTCTTCCAACACAAACCCCACACAAATCCATTTCTCTAAACCCTTTTCTAACAAAGCAAGAAGGACAGATGATTACCTTAGCAAATCCTCTTCCTTCTTCTTCTTTCCACATTTTATTCCTCTCCCTTTCTTCTTATTTTCGTTTCTTCTCTCTTCTCACGATGCTTCTCTTCTCTTTTTTTTAAACAAGACCACATTTTGGTCTTGTTCTTCCAAAAATACCCCTCCTCTCCTTTGGGCTTCCCATTTTGCCCCTTCTTTCATTTGCCTCCTAACTCCTTTAATCTTCTTAAACACCATATTAATTCTAACTTAATTCAAATATTTCCATCTAATTTCAAATCTCTATTTATGCCCATCAAATTAATGACTCAATTCTAAAATAATGAAATAAATAAATCGATAATAATTGGAAAAAAATTAGGGGTCCAACAATGATTCTCATATCAATAAGAAAGAGTTCAAGGTAGGAGAAGTAGTTTTACTATATAATTCGAGATTGAAGTTGTTTCTTGGAAAGCTCAAGTTAAGACGAAGTGGACCTTTTAAAGTGACCCACTTATTTGTGCGTGGAGCTTTAAAATTGGAGACTCAAAATAAGGAAACCTTTAAGGTGAACGGACAAAGATGTAAACATATCTTGGAGGAATCTTTTCATAAGAAAGTGAAGTGATTTATGTCCTTTCAATTCATTAAAAAATAACGGAATGATGAAAGGTCAAGCTAATGACCATAACTGAGGATTTTAGGTAGTTAGGTTTTTTCTTGATTTTTAGTGTCTAGGTTTTTATTTTTATGTGTTTGGAGTGGTTTGTATATTTAATTTTCATGTTTTTGAAGTTGTATAAGTTAAGAAACAAGTTCGAGGGATTACATAAGGACAAATGAGCAAAACGGGATAAGGTTGACCAACTTTAGCTATGTCACGATTATGCACAATCGTGCATAGTGGAGATATCCAGCATTCTATCACAATTGTGCCCCGTGCACCATTATGCCAAATGGTGAAAGACACTCAAACTCGACACACTTTAAACCCTATTTTACCCCTCTTTTTCCAACCATAACCATTTCAATGCATCTTTTCTCTTCTTCTACATCTCACTTCTCTCTGTAAACCTTGCAGCCACCTTCCATGCTCTCCACTTCTCTCAAATATCTCTTCATTCTTACTTGGTTTTTCATCATTTCTTTCATCTTTTACCTAAATAAACATTTCTTTTACACAAATCTAGTGATTTTCACACAAAAATCACATCTTTTGAGTAGGTGTTACAAGATTTCTCTACACTTTTCTCTCTCGCGTTTTTGGATGTTATTGTCTATTTTTTTTGTTTCTTGGTTAACTTTGTAGGTCCATATACTCATTCATGGAGCCAAGATTCAAAAAAGTTTCCAAACACTCAACATTAAAAAGGAAAGCTCAAATGTCGGGGGCTAGTGCATATGATAGCAATGTAGATTTTAGAGCACCTTTTTCGATCTATTTGGAAAAAGAAGGTATAAGATTCCAAACCCTTCGCTCTAGTATTGTTAATGCACCATGATATTTTGATTTTGATATCTTAGAAAATCCAGGTTTGAAAGAAAAGATTGAGACTTTGAGGGTGAGAATTCATTAGGAAAAATTTATTCATTTTGATTTTGATGTGTATAAGGATTTAACCCTCAAATTTTACACTACTTTACAGTTGAGCTATAGAAATTAGATAATTTTGGTTTTGAATGCAAGGAAACCCTTATAATTTAGGCTACCATATTATTAAAAAAATTGGTGGATTTCCTAGATAAAAAATTATTGAAAAATATGATAACTTTCATGCTAAGTAATATTGGAAGAAAATAACGAGTGGATGAATTTTTTTGTGAGAAATGCATATAAAAATGTTATTCTTAGACCATAAAATTTGTTATTACATAAATTTATGTGTCATGCTATATTTGCAAAATCTCAAAGGAACAAATTTTCTGGAAAAGAATTATTCATACTTTGGTGCATGGATTATAAGGTTTGAGTTTGTACTTCAACCTACATTTTTCAAACAATAGTTACTTCTCTTAATAAAAAAATAGCTATCTTGGCATAGGTTTTCTTGTTACTGCACTTGCTCAATATTATGGTCTATCTGTTGATGGATTGACTGTTGTTTTTCTTGAGTTTCTTAACCATACACATTTAAGGCAAGTTGAGATCTTGGAGGCTCATGACATGAAGCTCTAGGATATTGGTTCCAAATCACAAGTGAGGTACAGGGCTGGACAGACGAGCTCTAATTTTGCAACAGCATAATACTAAACTAGAGTCTCATCTAGTGAAGAAATTGAGGAGGACAAAGAGGAAGGCTGGGAGAAAGTTTTTAACTTAGTGTCATAAAATAACAAGAGCATAACGGAGCACCTGAACACCATAGAGGCACAAATGAAGCAGCTTGCGCCCCACCAACTTTAATAGTGACATGACATAAAGAAGATATTGAAGTATTTCAATAACCATTTTGTTGCATGATGTGTTCTTTATGTGAATGCGTCAATGGAAAGAATTGAATGGAATTAGTTTAGCTTTGAATATGGTCATTTAAATTGTAAAAGCATAGTAACTTGTGAATTTTGTGTTTTAAGTGTCTTTGGGATGAATATTCATCTTAATTAAGATATGAAACCTATTCTTTCATTTTATGACTTTTGCCCTTATACATTTATAATTATAGTCAATTGAATTGGTTAGCGTTATTAATATCCTTACATGAGAGTGATTGACTAAGAAGAAATAAGGTAGGCTACGAAATTAAATGGAAAAATGTATTAAATAAAATTTCGATTACTCTAGCCCTTTTTAAGAAAATTGGATTTATAATGGAGCAGGTAGCCAGTTGAGAGTTATGATATAGTTGAATATTCGGGGGCATTTAAGACAAAATATTTATCTTCGAGTCAAAAGGCTAGAATGACACTCCAACCAAGCTAAATAAAAAATGTGACCTAGTTGAGTAACTAAGGGACATTCATGACAAGGTGTTTGCCTTCATGTCAAAAGACTAGGTTATCGTTAAATAAAATCTAAAAATGATGTTACAATAAAAAAACCTACAGATCTTTGAAAAATAGTAAGAATTTTAAAAGAATACTTAGTGATAGTTTCCTTTTTTGTTGATGACTAATCATAAATATATGCTTACAAGTGACATAGGTGTATGAATAGGGTGTTAATAGTTTGATTGATATGTATATTCAAATCAAAGTCCTTAAACATGAAAGAAATAAGTTAATATGTTGGCACATGTTGAGTAATTGATGTTTAAGTTTAAGTTAATTTCATAAGATTTGATGTTATTGTATCGTTATTGCATGTTGCATGATTGTGTGATTTTGTGTTTCATTTATTTGTGTTTTTTGTTTTTCTTGAGGATAAGCAAATATTTAAGTGTGCTGATGTTGATAGGTGTAGAATATATATATATATATATATATATATTACTTAGATGATTATCATATCTATAGGCTTAGAATTATGTTATTGTTAGTGTTTGTACCTGTTCTAAGTGTTTGAGTGGTTTTGAGTATGAATTTGGTCTTAATTTTATGTTTCAAGAGGTATTTGACGTGTTTACGAGTGTATGAAAACAAGAAATTGATGAATGAAAAAGATTGTGGATGTATGCAAAAAGCCACGATCGTGTATAGCATGGAAAATACCAGCAACGTTGTATAGCTTTCTGTCATAATTATGACACCATACATGATCATGACAGAGAAGAATCAACCACGTTCGACACAATCATGCTTGGTGTTTCTAGGCATGAGTTTTTCGAGTTTTGAGAGTTTGGGGCTATTTTTGGAACCGAATTAAGTGGGGAAACCCTAGACACAACCCTAGCACCCTCAAAAACTATAAAAGAATATGAAAAACACCAAACAGAGGCAACAACCACTACATCAAAGGAGATTAAAGAAAAAGGATCAAAGAGAGCTTTAGAGAAATTCTAACATTCCATATCAAAGCTTCAATCATGTTTTATTTTGTTCCCCTTATTTATTTCATTGTCTTGAATGTATATTTGGATTTCTATGATGTATAGCATGATTATGGATTTCTAAATTCATATTCAGGGATTATTTTGGAATTATTTTGTGAACCTTACTTCTTATTGAATTCAACATATTAATGAATGTTTGTGATAATTATCATGTATATACTTAGTAATAAATAATGATTCAAGTCATTAGTGTTAAGGTGCGCAACGAGAGTTGGTAACTTAATAGACTTACAATTAATAGATTAATAGACAATTGAAAAGAGAACCTAATTTTGAAATTAATTATCTACTTTAGATCTAATTGAATAAGTTAGGAGTAGTTTTATGAATTAAGATATTACAATTTTATAAATATCAAATTCAATTAGGGTTACTTGATTAGATCTTGAGGGAGAGTACTCAAAACTTTAGAATATCTTAGATCAAACATAAATTGAATTAACATGATAAAGGGAAACAAAATAAGGATAGAATAGTTCCTAAGTCTTCAACTTTGATCAATCTCAATTTCATTGGAAGCTCAATTATTTCATTGCTTACTTCTTTCATTTTGTTATCTTTTAATTTCAGTTATTTATTTTAATTCATATCAATTCCTAATGCTTTAGACAAATTTCTTTTCAAGTTGTTTAGGTGTTTAATGATCCGTGTAGGAACGACACCCTGGATATTACAAGATATGATTTGTATACTTGCAATATTGAGATTTTTATTATATAACTTGCTCAACAATAAATATAAAAAGAGGAGATCAAAAGAGCAAAATTCTTAAGAACAAGGCTACATATTTTTTGGCTCAAAGCAAAGAAGAGAAGACTTTCAGATTCAATTCTCTACTCTTTTCTTGTTTCCTTGTTGTTGTTAAATATTAATGATGATTGAACTCGGATATATAGTTACATATATGGATTGCTAAATTCCTTTTTAGGAATTACTCTTGATTTTTTTTATGAATTTTACATTCTTAATTTAATGAAATATGTATGTGATGTTTATTGCTTTATATTTAATTTGAATCAAGAGATCAGATTGAATCACCTATGTTGCATTACATAGCGAGCTGGTACCTAAATTGACCTATAAGCATTAAATTAATAGGCAACTAAAGAGAGATCTTAATTGTTTATTAGTTATCTATAGGATTGCTTCAAATCCATTTATATAGTTAGAAAGAGTTTTGAGATATTAAGAGATCATAATTCAATTTCTATCTATTTTAATTGAGAGTAATTTATTAAATCTCAAGAGATGGTAATCATAATCATTAGATATCTAGGATCAAGTAGGATTGAATCAAAAAGGTAAAGTGAAAACAAATAAGGATGAAAGTAATTCCTAGTCTTCATTATTGATTAATTGATTCATTCATTGCTTCCTAGTTCATTATTTAGTTATTAATTCTCTATTTTTAGTTATTCATCTTATTGTTTACCATAAACAAAGTTTACAAGAATTTCAATTAAAACTTCAAAATACTTAGGAGAAATTGGCTCATCATCTAAGTTGGAAAGTGCATTGTAACTTACTAACTTATGTCAATAGGTCTATATAGTTGGTAGTGATGATATAACTCAGCCTAGTTCATCTTGTAATATTTCAAGTTTTCCTTCTAGGGCTTAATATATTCTTTTCTTTATTAAAAACTTTATATTATTACTAATTAATTAATTACTTTTCTTTATTAAAAAGTTTTGTGATTGATAGAAACTTAGAATTGGAAATTGTTGGAAATGAAAGGAAGTGAAAATGATATTACGATTGTTTTGAAATTGTTGAAATTGCAAATTGTTGGAGTATGTTTTGTGTTACTTATTATATATGTTGAATGTTTTGAATTGTTAGCT
>JANVCL010000008.1:30459447-30470489 GCA_026546855.1 Erythroxylum incrassatum
AAAAATGTCTTAGGAATCCATTGGTCCAAGTTTCAAGTCATTTGGAGTTCAAATGAAAGAGTTATAGGCAAAAGAGTGAGAGTTGTTCAACAAAACAACTCTAGTTCAACATGATATTTTAACCACTAACGTAAATCACTATTCATTCTGCACTGTTCACTATTCATCCTGCACTGTTCATCTTCTTCTTCACCACCCATACGAAACCGCAACATTTCTTCACTCTTCTTCCATTTTTCTTTTCACATTTCTTCACTTCAAAACTCATCTAACCATCATTTCCATGCCCAAATACAATTAGAATCAACTTTACACTTCAAAACTTAGAAATCCAAATGCCACATTTTAATTCTCTCTCCACTGTCATCGTTTTCAAACAAATTTTCCAGAATTTTTTTCATACTCCTCTCTTTGTTTTTCCCCTTTAATCACTTCTAAATAGTCCTTTATGCTAGTTTAAGCTCACTGAAACTTCCAATCAATTCAGAAACAACTCTCACCTTCAAACATAACTAATCCAAAATTTCACTTCTCTCTCTCTCTACGGTAACTTTCATAACAGTCCACGGTATCTTTCATTTTCTCCATAAACCACTACATCTCATTCTGCTCTATGTTTTCTTAAGTTTTAACCTCATATAAAACCATCCCTAACATTCCTCAAACGTTAACACATATACAAAAACAAACAGAACGTGTCATCTTTACGTTACTGCATGTTTATATATATATATAGATATAGATATCATCTTTTAAACCAAAACAGAATACATTTGTCTTAATCTACTTACAGAATCTTCGTTTCTTATCAACAACTCAGTCAAACTCACGTTTACATACATCAACAACAAAACAAAGCTTGAAATACCGTGAACATTCTACAAACACACTTCGTAAACTCTTGCATGCTTATATATATATATTTACACCATGCATATATATATATATATATATATATATGTTTACACCGTGCGTGCATGCATATGTATATATATTTACACCATAAAAATATATCATTAAGCTACTTACTTGTTGCAGCTAGTATTTCCAGTAAAGATTGTTACTCGGTGAAGACGAAGAACAATGAAGAACATAAGCTACAGAGACTGTTTTTTTATACAAAACATCAGACCATATGTGTAACATGCACGTCGTTCACGCGTCTTAAAATTTTCAAACCATTTGTCACTTTGCATGCGAACCTCTTGTCACAAAATCATTAAGGCATTTGTCACGGTTTAATAGGTTTCTTATTTTATTTTATTTTTCCTTAATATAAAAATACCCACAATTTTTTGAAAATTTCTAAAATTTACCAAAAATTCTGAAATAATAATATAATTCTCCAAATAAATTTTCAACTCAAAAATAATTCACCAACAATTTTTAAAATACTCGAAATATACAAAAATTTCTAAATCACATTTAATACATTCCAAATAAAATCCAAAATTTTCAGTTATAAACCAATTTGCCCGGAAAATGTCATGAATGCATGCCAAAATGCTTATGTACAAATATGTAAATATTCAAATATACAAAGCATAAAACGGATTAAATTTCCTTCATATCCTAACCCCTAATATGGGGCGTTACAATCACACCTTATAATTGCTTTATGATAGCATTAATGCACATATATTTATATTGCAACTTTTTACCCACCAAGTTAATAGCGAATAAAATATCATACCAAGTAAAAACTCAAAACTCTCAATTACACTAACCAAACTTTCTGCTTCACTCTTTAACTTGGCATCATCACAAGATCTAGATAATTCTATCAAAGCCAATCTTATTTGAAGAACTTAAAATCTAATAGCTTTAACACTTTTTATTCAACTCTCCCAACGAGTGTTAGACAATGATTTCACAATTAAGCCTAAAACATTATTAAGCAAAACCTTCAACGTTTTAAGAGAACTTGAAAATAATGCATATATACGTTGCACAACTCCAAAAAATAAAACAACTTTAACACAAGAATGTGTTATATCACTAAGAGTAAGATTAAGATTATGACAAGCACATGATATATATAATGTTATCGAATTTATTACAAGTAATCGCTTTTAAACCCCTTAATGTTTTCCCTTCATATTAGAATCATTGTCATAATCTTGACCCCTTACATTATAAAAATTAAGATCAAGAGAATTAAATGCATTCAATAATTCATTGAAAAGTCTCAATCTAGATGTGTCATCTAGCTTCAAGAACTCTAAAAAGTACTCTTCTATTTTTATTTTTTAATTTGACATATTCACACATCGTACTAACAAATTCATTTATTCTTGATGGCTCAAATCTAAGGTACAATCAAGAATAATAGAAAAGTATTTCACCTCTTTAATGATCCCTATAATAGAACTTCTAACACTACGGGCCAATAGAGAAATCAACTCATTTTGAATTTTGTGACCAAGATAATGATGATGAATTTCATTATTTTGAATATATCTAAGATGATCTTGCATTATTACATCAAATTGAGCAATCATCTCAATCAATCCTAACAAATTACCATTACCATCTTGGTAAAGTTTATCATTATATTTAGCAAATTATATTTAGCAAGATATTTTACAACATAAACTATTCTTATCAAAACCTATCTCCAATGTTCTTTTTCCTTTACAATTTCTTGTTGCAAATCTTTATCAGCTGTTTAATTTTTTCTCAATCTTACTCTTAATTCATTCAAAGTTCTCATATTAGTCATATGTTCAATGCAATTCTCATGTTCTTTGCGTTTCTCACTAAGATGTTTCTAATATCTAAATCCATCATTTGCTAATGCACTTTGTTTGTTATTATATTTGAACAACCTACAACAAAAACAATATACTTTATCTATATGTTTAAAATAAACCAACTATTTTCTATCGCTAATCTCTTCATTACTCAAATTTCTATAATAATAAGAATATGAAAAATGACGAGAGGTATTGTCTAAAGGAAACACAAGATTCATTTCTCTTACAGGTCCTTTTTCAACTAAAATATCCCTTGCTTTATTATCAAGATTATTCTAATTTCTAGGATCATAAATATCCAATATAGGGCTTACTTGCTCATCTACCTTTAAAATTTCTAAAGTGGATGCATTTGGTATATGATCATTCTCACTCAAATTTCTAATATCTTCATTAATATGAATCTCATCACTTAAGTTTTCTTTATGTTGTTCAAAATTACCTTCACCTAATTCTTCGGGACTCTCACTAGAGAAGTCTACTCTTTTAATAAATTTATAAATTGCTTCTTTTTTGAATTCTATCAATTGTTCTACTTTTTTTCTTTCTACTTTTTAGGCAACGTAATATAAACCAATTATAACACAGTTGGACTAGAAAAAGAACAAAAACATCCGTATGAAACTGAAAGAAGTATGCAGGTATAACCAAACACCAATAACTTCACAGTATATCACAAAGATATATCAATAGTATTATATCTATGATAGAGGAAAAATAAATAGCAAAATTTAGCATATAATATTAAAAATGAAAAAACAAAAAGCAAAATTTAATGATAGAAAAATACTAATTTTAAAAAATACAAGAAGTTAACATACTTAGGAAAAATATAGTAAATTATATTCTAAGTTACTAAATATTCTATGTTTCCCAAGTCAAATATTATCTTATTCTATAAGTAGTGGAAATGATTGAATATTATTTTTATTATTACGATATGTTTAATAGAATCATATGTATTTTTATAATAAAAGAAATCATTTATATAGTCTTTGAATTGATCATCTTAAATTATTTGATTTGATCATATTATTACTAAACTAACGTGAACTCTACAAGAACACAAACCCACAATTATTACATTACTTGTGACAAAGTATAATGAAAATCCTGAAGAATTTGATTTAATCCAATTGTAAATGTAATAATATTTTGGATTTCGTAATAAACTTTACGTTAAAAAATTATAATTCAAATCCATCTGAATTTTATCTTATTTTTAATTATAAATTTTAGTAAAAAAAATCTAAATTCAATACAATCAATCGCAGACTTATCAAATAATTCGAGCCTCAAAGCTCATTCCATCTCATTAACAGGCTCCGGATCATCAAACTTCGTTTGTAATTCCTCTCCGTCAATCTTCTTCCCACGACAATCAGAGAGTTCCTTTTCTTTTGAAAAATCGCTCATCTATCCACAAGCGCAAACCCACCTCTCGATGAAGACTTCTTATGAAATTTGCGTTGGCATATCGGCCTTGGGACATTTTGATGTTAAACGTTTTAGTGGTCGGTCGACTTAAAATCCCGCCCGAACCGCCCGAAGCAACATAATTGTGTAATATAATCTTATACTGAAGCTTCGGTCCGACTCAAAGTCGAACCCATAAATCACATCGGTGTCTTGATAATCGGCTTCACTTTGACAGCAACTGACGTTGACTAATTAATGGTTTTATGATCAATTACATTATACCACATCCATTTATCTTTTTATCTCGTTTTATTTTATTTCATATAATTTTAACTATTTATTTTGCGAACTTTACGTAAATCTTATGTATAATTTTACGTAAATCTTATGCAGGACTCGTATAAATAAAAAGTTAAGATTTATTAAATATAATAAGACATTATAATATTATAATATTGAATATAAAATCTATAGCTCTGTCACCGCTCAATAAAGAAGAAGCAACTAAATTAAGCATCTTAGACTTTGACCTTAAACGAAGCCACATTCGCATTTCGTTTTACACCTACAACTCAGTAACATTTTGCAACTCAAAAACAAAGTTCCGTCGGTGCATAGCAACTCGTTTCCTAGTTTATAAGAATACAGTTCGGACGCTGTAAAAAGGCAATTATTCCATGTTCCGTTGAAAGCAAAGAGCAAATTCTTATGTTCAGAATACAATGCAATTAACAATTCAGTTAACTGCAACAACCCATGTTATACTACGGGATAGATGCCCGAACACTTATTGGAAGTAGTATGCGACTCCGAAGGAACGGGTTTATCACTTATCAGCTTCATTTGGGTGGAGGGAAGAAAATTTCTTCATTCAATCTCTTGGAGCGAAAGAGCTTCTCCACATCAGAAGGCACTTTGAAAGATGCCTGAATCACCTCTGGGGATAGAGCCTTCCACGCAGAAGTTCTTCCAGCCAAATGAGTGAATATGGGGCTGCATTAACAACCCCAGGTATGTTAGAATGTGAATCAAGTCAGGCCCATTTAATGTGAAAATCATTCTTAAGTTTGATCAATACCATTGATCCATTGCAAGACAATCATGATCACGTAGTAGAAAAACTTACTTTGGAGTAGTGACGATAGAGAACCACGACATCCCATCTGGGTCACCGATCTTTGAAACCACAAAGAACCTTGGAACAATAAACAGGTGACCTGCCTTGACAGTAGTTTCCAAGACCCGACGACCATCAAGGCCAACAACTTGGACACGACCACCGCCACTAACAATGTAAGTAACTTGTAGTGCCGAGTCACAGGAAAAACCAGGAGAACACATGGCACTTCCATCTAGTCTTACAAGATCCGCACCAAAACCAAGTTCACCAACCAAAGGAAGGTTCTTGGTATTCAAGACCACAACCTTTCCACCACCCTTGATATCAACATCCAGTGGCGCTTCTTCACAGTTATATACCATTCCATCACGATGCTCCCTTTTAGGTTCAGGCATCTTTATGGATGCATCAAGTTTGACAATGAGTTGAGCGGATTGGCTGCCCACAAGGGTCTTTGCAGTGTTCTCATCTACATCCCATGCCCTGCACACAAACTCGGTCGAGAAACCAGTGAAAATGCCATTTGAGCCAGCCAAAAACATATAACTAAATTCACCAGCCTTGTGACCCTTTGATGTATCGCCGAGGAAGAGAACAACCAACTCAGTGTCCTCTTTGTTATACCACCAATTCACAGCACCAAACGGAAGAGCAAAGGCATCACCCTTCCTAAGTGCAACCACCTTTTCCTCTTTCTCAGGAAGGATAATTCCAGCTACGCCATTCCCTATAGAAGCGGAAAACGTTATGCTGCTTGCGTAAAAAATAGAAGAAGATAATCGTTTGAGGAGTTTGCTTCTGTGAAATTTCCTTTTTTTTAGTTTCTATTTTTTTAGTAAAAATTCTACTTATTAATGTCAGTTATATTTTTATTGATTTTTACATATTTCATAAATTATTTTTAATTAATTAAATTTATTGTAATATTTTATATAATATTTATTAATAAAATTATTTTATCTTATTAAAATAAATAAAAAAATTGACCCACTGACCCTGAGTGTTGATAGGACGCATAACTTGAACAACAAATCCAGTTCATTATTAGCAGGCAGAAAATACCTTTGTGTTGCAAAGAAAAGAAACAAATTCCTGTTTTCAAAATCCTCTTTATACCCAAATAATTAGTGATACTAAAATCTTCAGGATGCAGGAACTTCTGATCTAGTCTTCCTCTATCCAGAAAGAGCATCTCGATTCACGCTATCAAATTAACATGCATAACGCAGATATATGTATTATTGGATATACCTTGAAGAACATAAGCAACCTTGGAGGAATCGGCGTAGTGAGGAAGAGCGAATCCATTCTTCTCCAGAGCGAGCTTCGCTGCTCCTACGTTCCCTTGTCGAAGCATCGGCAACTCATCTGGAGACCACGTATAGTAGGATCCACCATCCCCACCGATCGCCTTCTTGGGCAACTTTGGTGTGAGATCAAGCTCCATTTGTTTTTCCTTAGCTTTCTTTGTCAATCAAATGAAAAGACGGTTACGCAATACAGAGAGCGTTGTTGATTTACTCAAACAAACAAAAAATACAGAGAGCGTTGTTGCTTTCTCCGTGGTGTGGGACGGATAGAATATAAAGAGACAAGAACGTGCGGGCGGGGCTTTCTAGTAAAAACACTACTCCCTCCTATAAGGTTTAGTAATAATGCAATTCATTTCCCACGTGACTCAGATGCGGTTTTGCGTCTGACATGCTTAAACAATTATGGCATAATAAATGTAGAAGTTGTTGTGGTCAAATGGAATTGCTAAAACTGTTGGACAGTTGTACCAATTGTACCACTGCTTTAAAAGTTAGAACCAATGATTGAACCAAAGAGATAACTAATTTAAGAGTTAAAAGTTTAATCCAAATTTAACCATCGTCGAATCGATAATTAATAAATATGTAAAATTTTATTTTATATTATATATATATTTATTTATCTAATTATAAATTTAACTTAAATTTTCAAACTTTAAAACACACGTTTTTTTTATATTTTCTAATACAACACAAAATAAGATAACAAAATTTTCTAGTCATATTTCATCAAAAAAATTAAAAAAAAGATCACTAATCATAATATTTATTTAATTTGAATTTATCAAAATTAAGATATTTTAAATAGACCGGTCGATTATTTCTTTCATCGGTTCAGCAATTTTTACCGGTCTAATCGTAAATAAACAGATCAATCTCTCACAAAAAATAAGGGCTAAATTAGATCATTTTATGCTCTGGGTCACCGATTTTTCGATCTATCGATCAATTCAATCCAATTTCCAAACACTAGTTCATACAGACACCATTAGATATATAGTATCTTCTTATTTTGTTTGGACATATTTATTATTAATTGTATCTCAGGTTGATAGCTAATCAAGTATCTTTATCTAACTTATATTTAAAAAGTTATTGAAAATAATCTTTTATTCATGATAGAATTCTATTTTTAGTTATTATGTATCTTAGCAAAATATGCCAGTAAATATTGTGCATAAAAAATGTTTAGTGGGTATTAATTACGAGTTCAAATTCTGTCCAATTTTTATGGTGTTTTATTGTGTTAAGATAATCTCAGTCATTCATTTATGCGGGCTTCATATTTATTTATGTGGAGCTCACGCAGGACCCACATAAATAAATGGCTGAGATTCACTGGACATAATAAGATACCATAAAATTAGACAGAGGATCTTATTTTATTAATTACGTGTGGGAAAAACACAGTGTACGTAATTTTTGGAATATAAGATAAAGACAAGTAAATCCCTAAATTGTATTGTGTCTTGGTGAAGGGCTCGTGCATCGTGTAGGTCCATCTATAGAATGAGTGAGTGTAGCGTGTTATTATGCTTGGTACAAGAGTATTCCTTCCAAGCAGTTGACCGTGTGCAAGAAATCACAAAATTGGGTTAGATTGGAAGGTGACCGCCATAGTCTTTTCCAATGGAGGAACTTCGTTTCCAGACGGAGTGAAGAGTTATGTAAAGGAGATTAGACGTATTTTGCCTATGAAATATGGGAACATAAGGAACGCTCTTGATTTTGGAATCCATTCTTCTCCAGAGCGAGCTTCGCTGCTCCTACGTTCCCTTGTCGAAGCATCGGTAACTCATCTGGAGACCACGTGTAGTAGGATCCACCATCCCCACCGATCACCTTCTTGGGCAACTTTGGTGTGGGATCAAGCTCCATTTGTTTTTCCTTAGCTTTCTTTGTCAACCAAACACCAAAAAAGTAATCAAATGAAAAGACGGTTACGCAATACAGATAGCGTTGTTGCTATCTCCGTGGCATGAGATGGGAGAACAAGATTTTATGTCCAGTTTTATGGTGTCTTATTGTGTCCAATGAATCTCAGCCATTTATTTATGCGGGTCTCGTGTGGGCCCTACATAAATAAACTTGGACTCCGCATAAATGAATGACTAAGATTCACTGGACACAATAAGATACCATAAAAACTGAACAGAAGATCTGGACTCTAAGATGCGATGGGTAGAATATAAAAAGAGAGAAGAACGTGCGGGCGGGGCTTTCTAGTAAAAACATTATCATATAAGGTTTCTTAATAATGGAAATTCATTTCCCACGCGACTCAGATTCGGTTTTGCCTGTGAGAGACTTAAATAATTATGGCATGATACATGTAGAAGTTGTTGTGGTCAAATGAAATTGCCAAAACTGTTGGACAGTTGTACATACAGACACTCTGTTAGATATATACTTGTATCTTCCTATTTTGTTTTTTTGTTTTTTTTTAATCTTTGAGCAGGGTATCTATCGGTGGATCCAGTAACTAATCTCCTTGTTGATGAAAAGACACCTCACAGAATGAGACAACTAGATCAAGAATTTAAAACTATTCCATACCCAAAGCTAAGGATCGAATCCCTGGCCTTTGGTTAAGGGTAAATGAGTCTCTTATCACTCAATCACATCTCTTGAATTTTCTATTTTGTTTTGACATATTGAATTATGACAGAATTCTATTTTTAATTGTTACGTATCTTAACAAAATGTACCGGTGAATATTGTGTATGATTTTACTTATGGAAAATGGCATTTTACTTGCAATCAACAATTTAGTGGGTATTCATTACGTATGGGAAAAACAAAGCTTACGTGATTTTTGGAAAATAAGATAAAGACAAGTAAGTTGTCTTGTATTTTGGTGAAGGGCTCTTGCATCGTGGAGGTCTCTATCCTTAGAATAAGTGAATGTAGTGTGGGAGTATGCTTGGTAGAAGAGTGTCCCTTCCAAGCAGTTGATCGCGTACAAGAAATCACAAAATTGGGTTAGATTGGAAGGTGACCGCCTAGTCTTTTCCAGCGGAGGAGCTTCTTTTCCACAAGGAGTGAAGAGTTACGTCAACGAGATTACACGTATTTTGCCTCTGAAAACATGACTGCTATTGATGTTAGATGCGGACTGTAGCTTTATGTTGTTGGTTAGGTGAATAAGTTCATTATTATCGTGATCACTAAAGATTTATTTTAACAAAGCTGAACTTTTGAAAAGTTTTTTTCTTATATTTTAACTATATATGTTTTTTAAATTATTTTAATTACTTAAGTTGTTCGTTTAATTATCTTTATTATTATATAGTGTGTGTAAATCTTTTGTTAAGATTAGTGCGAGGTGGTCGTATTATTGAGTGTGAAATTCTTTCACAGAAACTGAGAATAATAGATAATGGTTCAGCTGGATTTTGCTGGACTGGAATATCATTGTTGTGATCCATGATCTTGAGTAATCTTCGACTATGGGAAACCTGCAAAACAAACAAAGACACTCCGAGGGTTGTTTCCCGGAAGGTCCCTCCAACGCTCAAGTCAGTATTTTGAGAGAATTTAGGTTGCTACGAACGGAGAGAAAACTAGGGCTTTTAGTTCGTACCTCTATCATGGCAGAACAGTACCTTATATATGCCGTAGGTTGTCATTAGATTTAGGTCTTCACGTAGGTCTTAGTGTTTGCATGGGAGACGACCTCTTACTACTGGGCTGCCACCGCCTGAGCTTAAAGTTGGGTCTCATTAGGCCGACCCGACCACATTGAAAGGCTACATAATAGAAAGGAGTGAGTGTAGGTTTTTAAAGGAGAAATAACACTATTTATGGACCAACAATTAATTCATTAAATACAAATCAGTAGCGCGCAGCATGTGGAAAGCAAGTGACGTATGCTTGTTTCATGAGCAGATCACAAATACGACAACGAAGCATGAGTAAAACGCCAGCAATATGGGAAGCACCAAAACGCTAGCTTATGGGAGATAAAACGCAAGCGTACAGTGACACACAAAAAACGCAGACTATGCATTTTGCTTAAAAGGCGCAGCTAGGGGTTTTAAGCGAAAACAGTAAGGTGGCCACCAATGTTTATTTGTCACGTCAACGCAACGGCCCTAGCAACGAAAAAGGGGAACAGAGCACGTCCATAGAGGAGGATAACGCCCAGCAGAAAGAGAAAAATAAAGCAACAAGGAGGGCGGCTAGACAGGAAACAAAGAAGAAAATCAAGAACGCCTCAAAAGTTAACAGTCTCAAATAGTTAGGAAAAATTATGATGTTGGATATCTAAACTCATATTTCTTAGTTTATGGAGTCTTAGTTATTGAACTTTGATTGTTGTGAGATTTTTGTTCTTTATTTGAATGGATTTATTAGTCAAGTATTAATTATTTTGTGGGTTGTTATTTATTGTTTGATTTAGCAGCTAAGTGCGCAACTAGTTTGTGATTTTAT
>JANVCL010000008.1:30470589-30504519 GCA_026546855.1 Erythroxylum incrassatum
AGGTTGCTGTGAACAGAGAAGAAACTATGGTTTTTAGTTCGTACCTGTGCCCGGCAGGAATAGTACCTTATATATGCTGTAGATTGCCTCTAGGTTTAGATTTTTACGTCGATCATTGAGTCTACATGGGACTCTAACATCTGATAGGCCGAGCGGGCCGTGAATATATAAAGATGAGCCTGGGCCTAGCACAGCCGGCCCAACCAGATAATATCAAAAATTGAGTGGTGTCAACTCAATAAAACTTTGTATAAATTTATTGTACTTCAATAAAAGTATTAAGCTGGATGAGAATATATAAACAAGATGTCCTTATTTTTGTTTTCATTTGTGCTAAATAAATCAAAGTTTGCAAAACTATTACGTTTCGCGCTTATTGATATCCAAATACAGATACATACATGTGGTATCTACATTCTCTGAAACTTGTGGATAACATAACAGCTTGAATTGAAACAAAGCCAGTGAGCTAGAGGCTGGGTTTTTGCCTCCAAATTGAACTCGAAAGCTTGATTTTTCTTCAGCTGTTTGCTCTCAATTATGGATTCCATCTTATTCCATTCATTGTCCTCTTCTAACATGTTCACCAACTCATTAGCATACAGATGCTTCACAGACAACGTTCAACTTCGCACACATCCTCCCGCTGTTCAATTCTGCAGGCATGGATTTATATGTCCTACTTCTTGGGCTATTGGACTCACTAGACCTAGAACTGGACCTGGAAACCTTTCTGATAACACTTCTCTTGAAGATAACATGTTTTTGGATCACCCTGTTTCATTACCATTTGGAACACTTGATGCTGAAATTACTTCCGAAACCATTGATTTCTTCGTTAGCGATGCCGAGGGAGATCCCGATTGCCCAACTAAAGGCTATTCTTCCATTGAACAGGCACTCGGTATATTACGCCAGGGGAAGGTCACTCTCTTCTCTTCTATTTATTTTAGCGGTTGGGTTGTGTTCATAAGTTTATCAACTAAAACTCGTCTTTCTTTTTTTAAGTTTGGAGGATCGTACTCAACTTTAGTCCGAGCGTGATGAGCCAATTTTACGCATAATAACACCAATATGTTTCAGTTTGTGATTGTTATAGACGATGAAAACGGGGATGTTGAAGGGAACTTGATCATGGCAGCTTCTCTTACAAGTCCCAAGCACGTGGCGTTTATGGTTAAACATGGGTCAGGGATTGTGTCGGTGGGCATGAAAGAGGACGATCTTCAAAGACTGAAGCTTCCTCTGATGTCACCCGAGACCGAAGAAGACGATTCTTCTGCACCAACATTTACAGTCACTGTGGTACGTTTGAAGTTCTGGTGTAAATATTCCTGCCCAGTTTTGGAATTCTACATCGTTATCCATTTTCTTTCAGGATGCAAAAATTGGGACATCTACTGGGATATCAGCATCAGACAGGGCACAGACTGTTCTCGCTCTTTCAGCCCCTGATTCCAAGCCACAAGATTTTAGAAGGCCAGGCCATGTGTTCCCACTCAAGTATAGGAATGGTGGGGTTATGAGGAGAGCTGGTCATACTGAGGCAGCGTTAGATTTGGTAATGCTGGCTGGTTTGAGGCCAGTTTCTGTTCTTTCTACAATCGTCGATCCTGAAGATGGCTCCACGGCATCTTTGATCACTTTAAGAAAATTGGCGTTGGAGAACAGCATACCAGTTGTCTCAATAACTGATTTAATCAGGTCGAACATGTAATAGAAACTAGAATAAGGATTGTAATGGACTGACAATTCAGGAAACTCCTCATTAATGATTTATCCTTTGATGATTCTGTGTATATCACTCCACAGATACCGGAGAAAGAGGGAGAATTTGGTGGAAAGAACAGGCATTTCTCGACTGCCTACTAAATGGGGTCTGTTCCAAGCCTACTGTTATAAGTCCAAGCTAGATGGTACTGAACACATAGCTGCTGTGAAGGTGAAGTATTAGATCTTTGGCCTTTTCTTTTGCCCCCCTCAAAGTTCAAGCCAGATAACTTCTAATCTAACTAAGGCTCACTTCTGATAACTATTTTATGCAGGGAAATATTGGACAAGGACAAGATGTATTAGTTAGAGTTCACTCAGAGTGTTTAACTGGAGATATATTTGGATCAGCCAGGTGCGACTGCGGAAACCAATTGGATTTGGCAATGCAGTTAATTGAAAATGCAGGTAGAGGCGTAGTTGTTTATCTTCGAGGTCATGAAGGAAGAGGGATTGGCCTCGGTCACAAACTTCGAGCCTACAATTTGCAGGATCAAGGTCACGACACTGTCCAGGCTAATATTGAACTTGGTTTAGCTGTTGATGCTCGTGAATATGGCATTGGCGCTCAGGTCCGTTTGCAATTTCCTCCTTATTGTTCGTAGTTAACGTGAGCTTAATACTGCTTATTTTCTGGTAACTTTGATGCAAACAGATGCTGAGAGACATAGGGGTGCGAACCATGCGATTAATGACTAACAATCCTGCCAAGTTCACAGGGCTGAAGGGATACGGATTGGCTGTGATTGGAAGGGTTCCGGTCATGACACCAATTACAGAGGAAAACAAGAGATACTTGGAAACAAAACGTACCAAAATGGGTCATATTTATGGCTCTGAGATACAAAGACCATCATGCAATAACACAGATTTATCAGATACTGAGTGACAAATCAACTTACACATTGAAAAGATAGCAGCAGCAGCACACCCTGTATTGATTCTTCAAACGTAAACCACAAAAAGTTCGTGGTATAATTACAGAGAATTTCCAACATAGCTGGTGTTTGTGCTAACATTTATAAGCCTTGTTCTTTGTGCTTTTAACATCATTACTTTTTGTTCTTAATATTCAAGGATGGGTGTGTTACTGAAAATTAGAAATATCAATGGATCCGTTACACTTAAACATGTCCAGTCCAGCTACGTTGAAGTAGTGTTTGGTGTTTAGACCTTTGGTGTGTACTGGGCTCGAATGATATGAATTAGTAAATGGTGGGGTATAAGCATAAGTTGTTTTAAGCATACTTATCACTTTGTTAGTATCATTATGAAAATTATGGAAGGCATTTGCTCAATTCAATGCAATTGTGATTCTTAAGTATTTCATATTTGAGTTGTATATTATGTTTGTGATACTGTGAATAAATAGGTCTAAATAAGACAGGTAATTGTTTATAAGTTCTTTGATGGATGATGATTAAAAACTTAATGAACTTTCTATTTCACAGATAATTAAGATTTTTATTTCAAAAGTTACATCAATTTAATTATATATGAGAATAATCCAATTAATAAATGTATCATTCTAGAAACTACATATTTAGTAAAATGGCTACTACTTCTAGAAATATTGTTACAAAACTCAATAAAGGTGAAAATTGAATGACTATAATTATGTGATTTAAATATGAAAATTCAATGTGTATTAGAAGATTAAGAGCCTCTTAAACCACTTAATGAAATCGTGGAAGTTCCTAAGGAAGGCAATATAAACAAACATAAGAAAAATAATGAGACATGAATTGTAGAAAAAGAAGAACTTTGTAGTTTGACGTGCATTATTGAGTAGTATAGATGATGACCTCATGTGAGAGTTTAGAAGGTATTAAAATGTCATATTCTTTGACAACATGCTTTAGTAGCACTTACATGAAAAAATTGAGGTTGCTTATTATTAAGTTTGATGAATAAAAGAAAATATATATCATTCAATGTAGAGGCATTTAATTAAGCAATATTGGTTGTATCATATCAAATGAACAATAAGCATAAGTTGCTATATGATCTTAGTCTCATAGTTGGGAGCATATGTAGATGCATCTCACCTATAATTATAATTTTAATATGATGAAGATTGTCATGAGGTACATATTACTAGAAGAAAAATATCTTGAAACTTTCAAACCATAAAATAAGGTGCATGGGCCTAAGTTTGGCTCACAAGAAATTTAAAATAAGAAAAGGAAGCATTATAGTGGTTTTTAATGCAAAGGGGGAAATAAAGGTAACCATAACTCTCAAGATTTTAGTAAAGCTAGACTAAACAATATGGAAAAGAAAAAGTCCTTCCAAAACAAAAAAAAATGAAACTATTTATACTACAAGTTTGGCATGAACGTTCACTTTGCTCATGATTATTGTTGGTCAACATAACCATAAGATACATATGAGTATATTGTACGTTCTCTATTTTTTTTTCAACTAAAACACTTCTTTCTTGGATTATAGGTTTAAGATTAAGAAACCATATATTAAAGGAAAGAGACGCCTTTGTAGAATTTCAATGATTTTCACGCGAACTAGGTAGATATCTATAAAAGACAACTATAAGATTAAAGTTCAAGGCATAAGCACCTTAAGTTAGTCATATACAGAGGTAGAATCTTTATCCTAAATTATGTACTTTTTACTCCCAAAACTAGGCAAAATATTATGCCATTTATGATTTTTGTTAGCCTTGGATAATGTATTAAAATTCATAATAGTCAATTGATTTTTTTTTGGAATTATGATATAATGGTTTTATGTTAAGTGATTTTTATGGTATTAGATGTTATTTATAAGACAAGTAAAATTAGTTTTCCTTTATTTACATAATCTATTCCTTGTAATATTGATGCTAATTTGTTACATGCTAGACTTAGTTACATTAGACAAGATTAAATAAATATATTAATCAAGGAAGGTCTTTAGCAAACCTAAATAGCTTATAATTATCTACTTATGAATGTTGTTTATCAAAATGGCATGGAAACCATTCAATAAAGGAAAACAACTATTAAATCATGGAAATTAATTCATATAGACATTTGTACCCCAATAAATGTGAAGGTAAGGCATAAGGGTACCTATTTCATCATTTTTATTGATGATTATAATTAGTATGGTAATATTAATTTGATTTCACATAAATTTGAAGCATTATATTGTTTCATAAATTATATGAATTTATTTGAGAATCAATTAGATAAGAAGCAAAATGAATTTAAGAACTGATTGTGAACAATATTACTTTTTTGTTATAACTAACTTTACTTTGTTTTGGTTGTTAGGATTAATCAATACGAGACTTGAAAGTAAAAAATTAACAATTTTTAAATGAAAAACCCCTTTTTTGTAAAGGGTAAAAACTACGAGCCTTAGGAGAAGCCAAAACTGCTAAACAAAGAAATATCACAAGTTTTTATGTATGATATAAAGAGAAGCCACATAACTGCTTTACACCTAGACCTAGTAAACATTTTATTCTAGACTTATTAAACCTTATAAGCACCAAATATAGATGAATACATCATCAATCCATAAATAATCGCCAAAAGCTGAAATCAAATGTATGTCATAAGTTAACAAATCTCCACCTTGATAAACATTTGACTCAAATGCAACAATACTTGCCTAAACAAATTCTTCCAACCCCAAATTGCCCTCAATGGCAACAAACTCCAACCAAGTGTAAGTAATGCTCAATCTTGGATATAAGTAAGGGTTTTGTCAACATATCAACTTGGTATTCAAAAGTACTCACCTTGACCAATATCACTTTACCACTTGCTATCGTAGCCTGAATATAATGATATTTTATGTCAATATCCTTAGTTTGAAAATGAAAAGAATTATGATTCTTTGCAAAATGAATAACGCTTTGGATACTGCTAAGTATCTCTAGTGAACTTTGATCTAATCCAAAATCATGAGCCAAAACTCCAATCCATGAAGCCTCCTTAAAGGCCTCTATTATTGCACTATATTCTACCTATGTTGTAGAAAAAGTGACAACTTTTTGTGGAGTGATCCTCTAACTAATCGCAAAACTACCAAAACAAAAAATGTATGCACTAATAGATTTTTTGTTATCTAGGTCTCCACTAAAGTTTGAGACCACAGACTTAACTAACTTGCCTTCAACCCTCCCCATATTCAATACAAACATTCAGTGTACCCTTCAAATACCATAAAATCCACTTGATAGCTTACTAAGGAGCTTTTTCAAGATTTGCCATATATGTCCTAACCATAATTACAACATATGCAATATTAGGTCTGGTACACACCATAACATACATTATATAACCCACATTATTAGAGCAAGGAACATGAGACATATATTCTATTCCAGCTTCAGACTTGGGCGAATCTAAAGCTGATAGTCTGAAATGAGCTACTAAAGGTGTGCAAATATGCTTGGCATCTATTATATTAAATCGTTCTCACCTTTTTCACGTAATTATCTTGAGAAAAATACAAATATATCTTCTTCTCTTCTCAGTTCCTTATGATTTCCATGCCAAGAATTTTTTGTTGTACCTCCTAAATCTTTCATTTCGAACTGACTCCTCAACATCTCCTTCACCTTATCAACATCACTCTTATCATTTGCCACCAACAACATATCATCAACATATAGCAAAAGATAGATCAACAAGCCATTTTTACATTTTCTTAAGAATTATCAAACCTTAAATACCGTTGGTGAGGTGATTGTTTCAAACCATACAAGGATTGTTTAAGCAGATAAATATGATTCTCTTTCCCTTCAACCATAAACCTATTGGGTTGATGCTTGTAGATTTCCTTCTTGAGCTCATCATATAGGATTTTTTTTTACGTCAAGCTTCGAGTTATGTATTGCAAAAGCCAAAAGAGTAAAAATAGATGTGTGTTTAACAATAGGTGAGAAGATATCATTATATCAACCCTAAGAATTTGAGTGAATCTGCAATCTACCACACATACTTTCCATCTTAGCTTTTCATCCCTTGGAGTTCCCTCTTGAACTTGTATACCCATTTACAATCAATAATCCTTTTGTTCATAAGTGGTCTTATAAGTTCCTAAGTCTAATTTTTGTGAAGAGAATCCATTTCCTTTTTTATAACAGTAAGCTAATTGGAAGAATCCTTACAAGTTATCCTTTCATTATAAGAATATAGTTCATATTCCTTCATCGTTTCTGTAACATTCAATGTATAGGATGCCATCTCCTCAAAACCATATCTAACTGGAGGCTTAATTACTCCTATGGTCCTGTCTTATGCTACAAGATGGTACTCCACATGTTGTCCAATCTCCTCCTCCTTTGTGGTGTATGTAGAAGGAGTATTTAACTTTGAAATCGATGGCATTATCATTATCTAAGTCAAACTCCACCTTAATTGAATCATTTTTTTCTTTTTCCACCTTATTTAACAACTCTAAGAAACACTATTTGTTACAAAGAAAAAAAATCCATTAAAGGTAACATCACTAATTATAAGAAAATTAGATGCAACTAGGTATTGTAATTTGAAACTCTTTACCCCAACTATATAGCCAAGAAACATACACTCTTGTCCCTTAGTTCTAACATCCTATTATTCACATAAACATAAATAGGACACCCAAACGTCCTCAAATTTAAATAATCTACGGGGCTTATGTGACCACATCTCCTCTGGTGTCTTCAAACCAGTGGAACTGTAAGGTGACCGTTGATAATATAAGCAGCCATATGAAAAATCACATTCCAAAACTCATTGCCCAAACTAGCTTGTGACAGTATGCAATGAGCCTTTTCTATGAAGGTCATGTTCATCCTCTCGGTGACCCATTATGTTGTGGTCTTCTAACATAGGTTCTGTGTCATTCTATACCCTCATCCATGAAAAATTGGTGATTTCCTTTTCATAGAATTCAAGGGCATTTTCTATCCTTAATCTCTTCACCTGCTTATCGATCTGCTTCTTGATCAATGTCTTCTATCTTTTAAAGTGCACAAGGACATCATTTTTATATTTCAAGAAATAAGCCTATACGTTATTCGAATAATCATCAATGAAAGTCAACAAACTTTGAGATCTACCCTTGAATACTTTTCTTGATGGCCCCAAAAAATCATAGTAAATATAATCAAGAGTACCTTTTGTTCTGTGGATGCCTGTGCTAAAACTAACCCTCTTTTATTTCCCAAATATGCATTGCTCACAAAAATCTAGCAACCCAATACTCAGCCCATCTAGTGAACGTCTCTGCAAAAGTTTTATAACTCCCTTGATGCTTATGTGTCCTATTCTCATCTTCCATAAACTAATGACCTCTAAATCTAACATTTAAGATTTTGCAGCACTAGCAGTCCCCATAATTATTCAATCCAAGAGCTTGTACAATGTCTCCACTTTCTTTCCCTTCATTGCAACAGAAGCTCCTTTGGTGACCTTGAGAACTGCTTCTTTAATGGAGAAACGGTACACATTGTTGTCCAAAGTACCCAGCAATATCACGTTCCTTTTTATATTAGGAATGTGACTAACATTAGTCAATGTTATCATCACACCATCATGCATCCTGATTTTCACTGCCCTAATTCCAATAAACTTGTAAGCGGCATCATTGCCTATCAAGATAACTCCACCTCCGATTGATTCATAAGTGGAGAATTGGTCTTTATTAGGACAAATATGATAGGAGAACCTAGAGTCCAAATTCCATTTATCATGAATTTTAGAACTAACTACACACGTAGTGAGAACATCTCCATCACTGTCATCCTGAACCCAACTAGCTTCAACCTGGTTTAGTTTAGTTGTATGATAGTTATTTTTCTTCTTCTTCTCTAGATATTATTTTCTAATGTGACCCTTATTATGGTACCAATGACATGTCATATTTTTCTACCTTGATTTGGACCTTTTTTTTTTGAGAATTTTTACCTATTCTTTCCTCCAATCTATCCTTTATTGCTACTAATCCATCACTTATTAAACTCTTCGAACTTAGTAGTCAATTGTTTTCCAATAAGGTCCCATTGCAACAAGGAATTTTTCACATCCTCAAGAGATATTTCATCATGTCTATACAACATAATTTCTTGAAAATGTTTATATTTGTTAGGTAAGGAGCACAACAAAGTTATGATAAGATCATCGTTATCTAGTTTAACATCTATGTTTTATAGGTCCATTACAATAGAGTCAAACTCATCCACATAAGGTTTCAAAGACTTACCCTCCTCAAATTTGAGATCGTGTAGTTGACTTTTCAGTAAGAGATGATTGGTAACACTCTTGGTCGTATAAAGTGACTCAAGTTTTAGTTAAATGCCAATAGTTATCTCCTCTTTTGCCACTTCCCTCAAAACATCATTCAAAAGACAAAGTTGTATAGTAGATAATACCTTTAATTCTTTGAACTACTCATTGTTTATAATGGAGGGTTTCTTCTCCTTCCCGTTTGATGCCTTCTCTAGGCCATTCTAGATTAAGATAGGCCTCATCTTCAATTTCTACAACCCAAAATTTAAATTTCGACCAAACTTCTCAATGTCAATTTTTTTTAGCACCATGATCACAAATCTCTAAACCCTAAGAGCTCTTATACCAATTTTTTTTATAGATAACTTCAATTTGTTTTGTTTGTTTCAAAAAGAAAAAACATAGTGATTTTTTATGTGGAAAACTCCTTTTGTGTAAAGGATAAGAATCAATGTTTTAAAAATCGAACCGAACATCAAACTTGTTAAGAAAAGGTTTAAGGTCCAACCGGTATTAAACCACTATAAAACTAGTATATAATAAATAAAAAGTAAAAATTAAAAGAATAATTAAAAAATAGTATGAAATAAAATACTTTGTTGAAATAAAAATGCACTAAAAATGCATATTAATATATAATAAACTTATAATAAATCTAATAATTTAAATTAAGATTGAATCTAACATAAAATTTAAAATAAAAATAAAAATAAAAATATATTTCTATATTATCATTTATTTAAAGACTTAAAAAAGTTAAAGTATATTTAAAGAAAGTCAATGGAAAGCACTTTAACTTTATTCTAACTTCTTTTTAACGTCCTTTAAGCATAGATCTTTATAGTTTAAATATTATTTTTAACAAATTCTTAAATTATCTTACGAAAATTACTTATATTTACTAATTAATAATTCAATTTATTAAACAAAATCATGATAAAAATAATAATTAGTTTTTAATAGTATTAATTTAAACAATTTCAATGAAAGTATAAAGAGATAAGTAAAGAACCTAAAATTTTGACAAATATAATTTATTAGTGAAATTAAACTAATTTAATATCTTTTAAGGATAAAATAATTATTAAAATATAAAAGAGATAAAGAAAGAATAAAATTTTGAAAATATAATTTATTAGTTAGATTGTGTGAGAGACTTGAAAAAAAAGTAATAAATTCATTGAAAAGAAAAAAAAATATGACAAGACTTTTAAAGCTAATAAAGAATCAAAGAAAGAAGAGTATCTTATCTTGAGAAAGAGGAAGCTTCTCAATTGCCTAATTAATACATGGGCAGATTCTCGAGAAAAAGCAATAAATAATAACATTTATTTTTATCTTTTTCTGTGTTTTTTTTTCAAAATTTTGATTCTTCATTGTTCAAGAAAACCGATCAATTTTTCTCAAAAAATTAGTCGATTTTTCCTTATAAGGGCTTATAAACACAAATCGGACCAAAAATCAAGTTAGTTCATATATATTTTGGTCGAACTGGCTGGTCTGGTCTGATTTTTAAATCCTTAATAATATCATTAGCCTAATAAGAAGCCAACCCACTATTAATTATTAAACAAACAAACTTGCAAGTGTTTATATATGATATAAAAGGGAGCCACGTAACCATTTTACACCCAAACCTAGTAAACATTATATTCTAAACTTATTCTAGCCTTGTAAAAGTCAAATACATATGAACACACCATCAATCCATCAAATAAATGCCAAGAGCTAAAGTCAAATGTAAGTTACAAGTTAACGTTTTCTAATCAATTCAAGAGGTATATGAAGAAAAATGAATAGATAGACAATTAACTATTGTACAATCACCTCAAGAAATCAACATTGTGGAGAGGAAATATATAAACCTTTATAAAATGATTAGATTTATGATGGCATATAGAGATTTACATATCTCTTATTGGGATGATACGTTACTAGAAAATATATACTTGGTTAATTGAGTGCCTATAAAATCAGTCATTAATATATTTTATAAGTTATAGATAGGTAAGATGCCTAATTTATTGCATTTGAAACTTTACGGATGACTTCCTATATCTATGATCTCTCACATTAGTATAAGAAATTAGGTCCTAGAGGAAACAATAGTATCTTTATAAGATATTTTAAATACTATAAAAGATATATGTTCATAGGTAATAAAATTTTATATAACCTTACTATTCTAATACAAAACTAAGATAAGTGGATCTATCCTTTTATACTAGTAAAATGATACTAAGAGCAAATCCCAAGAGGAATGGTTACAAGTAATGAGTCCAATCTTCCTATTATTTGAATACATTCTTAGTTAAGGAATCATAGAGCTTGATAAAACCTTATATGTATAAAGCTATTCTGAAATTCGTCAAATTAAGGAAACTTCTCAAAGAACTTAGAAAAACTCATATATGCCTTATTCTTAAGAAGCCAAATCCTAACTACCTTAAAGACTTTAAGCTAGTTGCATATTTTAACACCATTTACAAAATTATATCTAAAATCATTGATACCATATTAAATGTTGTTCTAGATATAATGATTTGAAAGTCTCAGGGTTCTTACATAAGGGGATGAAACAGAGGTGAAAATATCCTATTAGTATAAAAGTTTTCAAGGGATATAAAAGGAAGGGATCCATCAAGAGTAGTGATATGAAAATTGACTTTCACAAGGACTCTGATATAATCAACTAGAAATTCACACTACTCTTTATGGAGGCTTTTGGTTTTCCTTAAAAAATCAAGCAACTGGATTGAAAAATGCATCACAACTTCCTCTTTTAGTGCATTGTTGAATGATGATCCAACTCATAAATTCAAAAGAGGGAGAGGAGTTAGATTAGGAGACCCCTTATCCCCTCTTACCTATTCTCTATATGTTTTAAAGTGCTAGCCTAACTCATTGATCATAACATCAAAATGCATTAGACCTTTAAATTATAAAAAAATCTAAACAAAGAATCTTTAACCTCTCTTTTGCTAATGGGTTACTCTTATTTTACAAAGCATATGCCAGATCAATCATATTACTAATGAATTCTCCATTGACATTCAACAAGATAAAAAGTACCACCATTAGGGGAGATATAAGATATTTGATTCTAATAGAGAAAATTATCAAGCTTAATTGCTCTTTACCATTATTTCTTAATGATAGGAACACTTCCACTCAAATACCTTGGATCCTTATAATAACAAAAAGACCAACATATGATTATTTCCATTCCTTATTTGATATATCCTATAGAAGAATTAGCCACTTGACTAATAAGAGCTTGTCTTATGCAGGGAGGATGCAATTCATCAAATCCATTCTAAATAACCTATATATATATATATATTATCTCACACATGGATCTTCCTAAGAACATCAAAAAAGGTCTAGAGAAAATGATAAAGAACTTTCTATAAATTGGAGAAGCTCACAAAAAATCATATGCCAAATTCAAGTGATAGATATTGGAATGCCAAGAAAAGAGGGAGGCATGGGTATTTGACCTATATAAATAATCAACAAAGTTTTGATAGACAAAATGATATGGAGAATCCTATTAGATAGGGATACACTTTGGATACAATAGGCTCACTCTCATTACTTAGAGAACTAAAGCCTTTAAGGAATCAAACAAAGATCAAATTCTTCTTAGACCATGTACAAATAATTAAGCTAAAGAGGAAGCTTTATGGTGAATTAAATTAAAACATAAGGAATGGAGAAAGCACATTGCTTTAGTTTCACAATTAGAGTGAAATTGGGTCATTGTACCTAATTCTTAAAGCATAATAATTGAGGCATATACTAAATCCCTAATCCAAGGTTAGTGAGCTCATAATTGGCAATGAGTGGCATATTAAACATAAAGGGTTCTCCATTATTCAGTATAATTTACCAAAGTATATTCCTAATCAACAGATGAAGGATAACATAAGTTGGTTAAGACATACTTCTAGACTCTTCAATAATTAATCTTGCTATCAAGTACTTAGAAATAACAAATACCTCCTAAACTATCCTTTATCATATGGCTCACCATCAAGAATAGGTTAACTACTCTTGACAAAATTAGGAGTCCTATTATCTTAAACATAGTTTACAAACTTTGTAAAATTAAGCTTAAATTAAGAGAGCAAATATTTTTCAAATGTTACTACTCCAAAAGATTATGGATAAGAATCTAAGAGATGAGCAATCATGGCTACAATCATGATGACTAGGAGTATATAGTTTTATGGACCCCTAAAAGACAAAATGTAGAGAACGAAGATTAGAAACTATTCAAGATATCAATAAGCTGTGGAATATATGGTATTTAGAAAGAAAGGAATGAAAGAACCTTTAACAAAAAAATGTATAGACAAGTTGAGATCTTATCAAAACACAATCAAATGGACAGGAGAAATCATCTTGGTAAATATAAATTTTAGTTAAGTAACAGTAAGCATGTAACGGGGATACATAATTGAATAATGTTAGCAAGATTTTGCATCAATTCTAGACTTTTTTGTGGAAACTAAAACTTCCCTTAGCGTTTCACTGAATGGAAAAAGTTATCACTACTATAGAAAATACAGGTCTCCCAGTCCTAAATGAAGTAAATGATTTACCTCTAAGCCACTAGTATAAATTTCTCACTTCTAAGTTGAAGAGGAAGAGAACTTTACATGTTCAACTCCAAACTAAAATGAAGCTAGTTTTGCAAAATTATTTAATGTATACAAGAAATAATATACTTTTGTAATTGAGTTAATTAGCAAGTGCTTCTTGTATCATATGTAACTCCTTCAAGAGCTTTTCTTATCAATATAATTCTTTTAATTTTTTTAAAAATTTATATATGGATCATAGAAGTATGATATTTATTATATTCTTCTTATTGATATATGTATGTCATTTTACTTTTTACTTTTTATTGTTTATTTTTTATTAATTATTAATGCATATTTTATAAAAAAATTTCATCAATATTGCAAGGTAAGTTAATTAAGATGAAACTATTTGTTATATTTTTATTATTCTTATTTTAAAAAACTTTATAAATGGATATTCTTTTTAATTAAGAATTATATTAAGTTATGCAAAGCCTTACAATACAAAAGATGACAAGTTGGAGTAATAAAGTATTTTCACATGAGTTAGGAACTAGTTACAATCAAAATAGCATGAGACAATGCTAATGAAAGTAGAAATTACCGAAGTTTAGAATCTTAAAAGTAGTTATTTCATGTGAGCAACAACAACGATTGTATCTCTATTTGAAGGGAATTGGATAGCTCATAAGTTCCATTTACTGGCTATATTAAATGAGATAACAAGTCTTACTCCCCTTGCCATCATTAGCTCTCAAATCAAGTTAGAATTCTTTGCTACAACCACTTGAGAATCTACGTCGATACTTTTGAATATTCTGAATTTTCTCTCCCACCATATCAAGTATATTATACATCCAAATGAAATTGTGAAAAGATTATAATCATTCTTTAGTAGTTGGCGAGGGGTTAAAGCCTACAATTAGTGCATTGGTCTTTATTACATTCATCAAAAGGCCAATAAATGGTTGTACCTTTGATGTATATCCCTTTTTAGGTGATTGAAGAAGTGAAAAATGAAGAAGAGATGGTTAATGGATTCAAGAGGTCTAAGATGAAGTTTACCTAAAGGATTAGGGAGGGGATAAAGACAATTAAGCCTGTTAAGAGTGCTTAAATTATTTCTAATTACTAGCTAGAGGATGAATGAGATTTTTGGAGAGTGGAAATTGTTCCATACTAACACTTACCAGCTAGCCCTGGAAGCATAATTGTAAAGTAAATCCTTGTATGACCTATTAGTAAACAAAATAGAAGAGTTTCCTAACTAGGTAGCTCTATCCTTAAGATTTAGTAAGGTTGATAATCTTGAAAGAAATTTTTTAATGTTAGGGCTTCTCTATAGTTGCAAAACTAGTCTCCATCCTTGATTGGAAGTTTAACGTTGGCATTTTCAATATAATAGAGTTTGAGATTTTGTAAGTTAAAGAGGAGGTAGAAAGGACACTCAAATTATCATACCAAAGACAGGTATCATTTCCATTACCAAATTTCATTTTAATTGAATATTAGAGCTTGTTTTTAAGTTTTAATAGTTGGTGTATACTCAAATGGCTATTTTTTTCTAGATTTAATATCCAAAAGTTTTTTCCCTCTAGATAATGACCATTGATCCATCTAATACTTAAAGATTCCTTATCAATAAGGATTTTCCATACCCTTTTTGAGAGTATAACCATGTTCATAATCGAGATTGATTATATGCCCATACCATCATAATTGTTTGGCAAGCAGATAATATTCCAATCAACCTTGGCATGCGATTTTTGGTGACTATATCCTAGCCATAGGATGTTCCTTAGTAGTTTCTATAAATCCCTACAAAGCTTCCTTAGAAGCATTAGATTGGAGGTTCAATAGGTGAGATATTGTTGAAAATTGATATGATTAGTTGCAATCTACCTACATAGCATAGATACTTATTGCACTAGTTCTTAATTCTCTTCCTTATCATATCAAATAATGGTTATAAATCTTAAAAGAAGATTATCCTTAAAGTTAGGGGAATTCTAAGGTGAATAAAAGGGGGATATTTGATTATTTGACTTAGTAATCTAGTAAGAGCAGGAGCTTGGTTAGAGGCATCTTTGGGAAATATGATGAAACTCTTCTCCTTGTTGATTCTTAAACCCAACAGTTTGCTAAATGAATAAAAGGAATTTATAAGGTAGAAGAAATAACTTGCATTATCTCCATAAAATAGAAGAAGATCATTTACCAAGGTTAGTTTGAAAAGTCTCATCTACTCACATTTCACGTGGTAACTGAAGTCTCTTTCTAATCTAATATTTCTCTACACCAATCTAGTAAGTACTTCAATTAAAATTGAGAAGAGATAAGTGGAAATGAGGTCTACTTGCCTTATTCCCCCATCCTCCTTGATCAATTTAGTGGTTTCACTATTAATTAAGACACTATATAAGGGATTAGTCATGCTTTAAGCTATCCATGAAAAGAATTAATAAGGAAACCTAAAAGCTTCCAATAATTCAGGATGAAGTCCCAAAAGGTGTCAAAAGCTTTGAGTATATCTAATTTCATATACAATTCTTGCCTAAAACTTCTAAGTGGTAGCTTTTCATAAATTCATGAGCAAGGAGGATGTTGTCTTATATGTTCCTACCCTCTATAAAGGATAATTGTGAAGGATTGATGAAAGAAGGGAGAATTAGTTTAAGTCTTGATACTATCAACTTAATTATAATCTTGTAAAAAGTATTACAACAAGTTATAAGTCTAAAATCCTTCAAAAAAGTGGCATTGCTAATTTTAGGAATCAAGCACAGATAAGGTTTATTCCACAACATCCTAGACCTAGAAAACAAATACATTATTACTTTCGCATTTGAAGCTTCATTTATTCTTAGGTTTTAAAGAAAAAAATAGGGGCCAAAACCATTAAGGTCTGGCACTTTAGTGGGGTTTAAGATAAAATCCATCCTCTTAATCTCTTCTAATATGAAAGCTTATGTAAGGAGTTTATATTACTGCCTGTAAGTGATTAAGAAATGAAAGAGCTTAGAGATAATTATAAGGGGGATCTACTTGTAGAAGTGCCTAAAGTCTCTAAAAGTAGTCTTTTGCATATGTTAAGAGTTCGTTTGACCTATAAACTAAACCTTCCTCTTTATCTCTTAAAGATGAAATTCTATTTTTATTTCTTCTACCTAGTAATAAAGAGTGGAAAAACTTGGCATCTTTGAGGTAAGTGATTTTAGATTTATATTTATCTAAGAGGCCTGTATTTCTAAAGCACCAATATAATATCTCAAAGCTAATTTCTAAGCTACTTGTTTTGTCACATTTAAAGGATCATTTTGAGTGATTTTAAGTTGAGCATTTTGATCTCCCCATTAACACTCATTATCTGTTTATAAAGCTTGAAACCTCAAGATTCATTCCCTTAGACACTGCGTCCTAAAAACCTAAAATGTCATACAAGAAAGTGAAGAATCTGTATAGGGTATTCCTTCATAGAGAAAGAAGCAGGTTATGAATTTCTACAAGAGAGTGCTCAGATCCAAGACAACTATTAAAGAATGCTTTATTATTTTGGAATTTTAGAAGCTATTTAAAATTGACCATGGCTCTATCTAATTTCTTCCTTAGTAACCAATCTCCCTCCTGTTAATTGCTCTATGTGAAAAAACATCCCTTTTGTTTTAAATCAGTTAGCTAAATGTTGCTTAGATAAGATTTGAGCTTTGGGCAAAGCTTGCTTAAGCTTCAAACTCGATCAGCTTTTGAGCCTAGAGTGACGTTGTTAAAGTCCCTTAGGACTAGCTAAGGTTTTTGAAATGAACTTTACAAGGTTTTTAAGTCATTCCACAAAATTGATCTTTAAAATGAAAATTTTCAAGAATAAGTAAGCGTAAGATAGAGAGAACCATCATTGATGAGCTGAATATGCAAGTAAATGTATTGATCATAGGAGAAGTAACTCATAATATAAACTTTGAAGGGATCAAAAGCAACCACTATCATCCTATAATGGTGGTTCTTATGGTTTATGATTGCATTCCAATTCTTCTTAAGAAACCAAAGCCTAGTACATTTTAGCCATTATCTTCATCTCTAAAAGGCCCAATATTTATGGCTTTACTAGGTTAATATAATAAAGAAAACCATTAGAAGTTTCATAGGACTATTAAGCCTTTTTTTTATTTTCCATACTAAGATGGTCATGATAGTTAATGGGAGGCTAAGATTCTAGCCTCAGATTTGTGGCCTAAACTCCTATTCACATTTCTAGGGGAACTAAGGAGGAGGAGATAGGATACAATTCAAGTCACACGACTCTAGGGCTACATCAAAGGGTTAAGTTAGTTAATTGTTTATGCTTTTGAATGTAGAGAATCGTATGTTGATTATGACAAATTAATTACCATGGTCTAATATGGATGGTTCATTTAATTGAGTTCTTTATGTTGAGATGTTTTTCAAAATTGTGCACAAACTTGTTAAATTTATTATTTGAACCAATTAAGTGATTTTCAAAACATTTTCAATGAAATTGTTAAAAATCGTATTTAGTTTTTCTCATTTAGGAAAATGTATTAATTTTTCTATGTGAAGTACTGTTAACTAGTATTTTATTTTACTATTGAGTCAATAAAGACCTATAGGTCCATGGTAACATTTAGGATCTTAGATTGGACTTCATCTTCTTAGCTGGTTTTTTGAGTGGGATGTAGTTATCATGTAAGACTATTTTGATTCCTTGACTAATAAGATTAATTCTATTTTACCATCTCATAAGCCTATAGGAGTCACTTATAAAGTATTGGTTAACATCATCTATAATATGACTTAAAAATAGTGAGAGAGGTAAAAAAAAAGAAAAAGAAAGTTAGGCCAACATCTTCCAATTCTAAATTTTTGTCAATGGCAATTCAATAATCATCATGTAAATTTTGCTCTTTCTCTGACAAGTTCTTCCCTCATCGGAGTCTCTAGTAACGTGCCCGTACAAGTAAGTGGAGATTCATCATGACAAGTGAGATTGAAGATCTGTGATCCGCCGAGAGGACAATATGAGTGATATTTGAACCAAGAATCAATACAAGCAGCTTCAAACATGACTGCAGCGCGGTAGATGCTTCAGTGATTCACTTTCTTTGTATTCATTCAAGCAAACCGCGCATTCGTTATTCCTGGGTTGGAACTCTTTTTCGTTCTTGTTCTTGAAGATGGTGATAGGGAAAGATTGCGTAATGTTGGAGTACAGTCCATGGTTGATGTCAGATTGGCATGGATTGTTTTGTGAGATGAACTCGCTCGGAGGGCTCTCATGAACCAGATTGCTTGAAAAAGTTATACAGTTCCATACGAAATAAAGCTGTCACGGATAGTTTCGCTTACTGAAGTAGCGGAGTACTGGCTACCGAGTCTTCGCTTATAAAACCAATGTAGAAAGAGATATAGATAAAGATGTTGTTGAAAAGATTGAGAGTTCTGCAGTCCATGGACCGGCGCAGCATATACAGAATATATTACGTCACCAAGTTAGATGGTATCAAAGTTTGGTCTATTCAAATAGATTCATTAAGTCCGTAGGAAGCTGTTGTCGTTTAGGGGAACTCTGAGTCATCTTTGCCACATTGCGTATCAGATAATCCAAGGGGCTTCGTTTTCTATTTCTTTTGGACTCTCAGCCAATTGTACACCAAACTTTATCACGAGCACAATAATTGGTAATACAAACTCACTTTTGTTTTATACATGTGTGTTTGTGTGTGTCCTCAATCCTAGCATGTAATGGCGCGGTGTGTGCATATGTAACTGCATAGGCCATTGCAGGAACAGTTTGCTAATGATGGAATTAATGAACTCAGTTGATCTTTCAGTTGAATACTCGAAACTAGTTTGGCATACAAAATAATCTTTATCTTGCAACAACTTATCAATTCAAGTGAGGTAGGACACCAGATGACATGTGAATCCGGCGTTGGGACTTTCTATAACCAGTTTCTAAGGAGCATCAAGCTTACTTGGGAGGTTGGTGGCTTTGAACCAATATAATGTTGACTCAGTCCTTGTCTTTCCATTAATTTGTTTTTGCAGCACCATAAGTTTTAGTGGTTATACAAGCAACTCCACCAAGTTTTGATACAATTAAGCAAGCAACATCATAGGATTCTGTTGTGGCAGGACCTTACAGGATAATTCCATTCACTGAAGAAGAAGAGAAAAGGATTGCACTTTTTTTTAAGTTCGATATGGCCTTTCAGATGTAGATTATCTAAAGGAAAAAGATTCGACTACCCCGTTTCTCTTCAATAACAGTTTATTCTTCATTTAAGGACCTAATCGTAGTCTATTTGCTCATTCAGTAAGTAAATAGAGCTGGTTTTAACCAGATCAGAACAGATAGCATTTCTCGTATACAAGTAAGCATACGAACAAAATTAACTAAGCTGTGTCATTCAAACCCGGAAAAGCAAGGTATACCATTTACACCAACAACTGCAATCAGATTCTAAATCAAGAAAAAAGGGAAATATCAAAATCTCATTGCAATCTCTGCCGCTTGCTGGCCGCAATTTGGTTGATGACACCACAATTTAGAAGCCACCCATTGCCTGCAGCACCAGAAGAAAAATTGAGCATGGAAGCAGAACACGTTTGTGAAGATAGACGAGACATCTCCACGCAGGATTGAGAAATTTGTTTGTGAGGAATAACAATTGCAATTGCAGCTGGCTTTTGATGAGCAGCCTTTGCAGCCTCACAATCTTTAAGCGAAACAGGTGGAATCTTGAAAGGCTGCAATGGAGGAGGATTTCTCCACCTAGGAAGTGGCCCTGCAAGAAGCAGTGTCTGGAGAAGAGGCGCTGACTCCATCACTGCCTCTAAAAGTTTTCCCTTTTGTGGCAGTGCTTTTCCCTTGACAAGATTATCCATTAGAGCATCGGTTGGATCAATTTTAACCGCTGCTGGACCAATTACGCCTGTGGACATAGCGCCAGTGTACTGCCGAACAGAAGTGTTATTAACAAACCCCAGTTGACTTGAATCCGCCATGTTAATGCTCGAGAAATCAGGCGAACTAACAGCATCAAAGAAGGAATCCACAGGCGAAGAGCCATGAGATTGGTGGTTGTGTGTATCAGATAAACTACTAGATTCAGTAATGCTGGAGTTGGCTTTTGTGGTCATAACAAAGGGACTTTCTGGTTGTCCTTGAGGAACCAGAGGGCCTAAATCAGTAGGGCTTGAAGGCATTAACTTGTTAACAAGTTTTTGCAGTTGGTCTTTAGCCTCATCCCTTTCTTGGTAAGCCAACTTTAGCAGGTTTATTAATTCTCTCATATTTTCCTTGTGCTTTCTCATTTCTTCATTTGCTTCAACCTTCAGCGACTCTAGCTCCATGGTTGTGCACATAAGCTTTTGCTTCAACAGATCAACACTCTGCCAATTCAAAGCAAGATATAAAATTTTCAGATTGGTTTCACTTGAAAGGGAAACTTCAAAGAAAGAACATATTCAGCACTTGAACAGTTGTAACATAAGCTTAACCAAAACAAAAGAAAAAGGGTTAAGAGTTCCACAAACGATTGGAGAACATCATCACTACTAACTACTACTGAGGAGACAATCAGCAGATGGTATTATATAGTCATGATACAGAACTCCAATTGCAAAGAACAAGAGCTGCAATTACATCCAGTTGGCAGAACAAACCCAAAGATGGGAGAAAAGGTGTTGTCTGAGCTAGGACCCATGCAAATTTTTAAGTCCGTCGAGTCAATAGTGATTCCTTCCAAAATTATGAAAAATATAGAAGGAAGAAAAAAGACATAGTCAAAGAAACCTAACTTCAACAGTTAAGTTGAACTTATAGGTCACCGCAACTTGTGGA
Source organism: Erythroxylum incrassatum (assembly GCA_026546855.1). NCBI lineage: Eukaryota > Viridiplantae > Streptophyta > Magnoliopsida > Malpighiales > Erythroxylaceae > Erythroxylum > Erythroxylum incrassatum. The sequence goes on from JANVCL010000008.1 coordinate 30,492,039, forward strand.
ATGAAGGGACAGAGAAGTCCATATTCTCCAGCACAAACAGATAACTAATTTGAGTAGTTTGGTATTATTTCGGTTCAAGTTGTGCAGAAACAATACAACTATGAAAGAGATAAAGTTACCCTCATTCTTCCCTGTTAAGAGAAGAAACCAAAACAAATCCCAGCCAAGACAATGCTCCATACAAGGAATTTCAAGTATCAAATAATGAGAACAGATAATCAAAATTTCCAGGAAGCAAGAGCAGAGATAAACAGAACTGCAAAGCAGATTTTTAAAAGGCGACAACTTTTATGGTGAATGGACTGATAATTGTTGGGAGGAAGAAAAGCCATAAACACCTTAAACTGGTTCATAACAACAAAGTTAAAGACCACCTAACACAGAATTGGAATTAAAGTTAGAATCTTTAATGCCACAGAAACAAGACTTAAGAATGAGAAGGTTGGCAAAGAGATAGATGACCTCTTCATAATTCCACATAGAACCCAAGACTTCCATTTCTCTTCTCTCTTCCTCTTAGTACAAGAACCGAAAATGTGTAGAAACCAGAAAAAGTAAAAGCAAAGTACTTGGGGAGTTAGACAAAGGTGACAAGTAAGTCATATATAGAGCCAGGAGACACATGATGACAAAAGACTGAAAGTTGGCTTCCTCATAAACCACCAATCCACACCCATTAAAAATAATTTCTAAACCCAAAAATACACTCCAACAAGAGCAATCAAATAAATAAAAAATAAATAAAAATCTGAAACTATCCTCTAACCCCTACCCACTCTTTCTGGACCCTTGTCTGTCTCTTAACTTTAAATAAATAAACCTGATTTCCCTCCTTCTTCCTGGCTTGGGGTGTGTATATAAGTAAATGTTTCCTTCTCTGTAAGGTCAAGAACTAAAATCAAGCTCTGTATTCATTTTTGTTTTATTAAAGATAATATATAATTAATTGCCATCCAAATCCAAAACCAAAACGGCTGTTTCCCTATAATGCTCTCCTTTCACGCGGTTTTGTGTCTAAAGATCCATAATTGCCCCTTTGTTTCGCACCGAACTCTAAACTTCCCTCCGGCGGCCTCCTGGGGTCAACGATTGAGATTTGAGACAGTTTTTATGTACAACTGCAAGCGCATCACTAGCAAAGGCGATCAGAATGGTCCAGCCGTGATTAACACGGCTGGCTTTGGTAGTGTGAATAAGATTGGTAGTATAAGTATATGATAGACTCAAATCTTAGAACGCATTTAATTGGTTTTAATAGTTTGTAATTATATTGGTTATTTCCAAATCCACACAAGTCCTTCGGACTTGACCCTTTTAGATTTGTGAAACCAATTCTTACAGCTGTTTTGAAGAAAATGATACCAAATTCATACTTCCTCGATTAAAGCTGTAATCTGGTCACCGATTCAAAAAAAAAAAGTTACTCACTTTTTATAAATTCAAACAGATTTTAATTCTTTTTAAAATGTTAAAAGAATATATAGATGAGATTTAGCCTATGTTTGGTTAGGCTTATACTAGTAGAACTTTTGTCAGCAGAGCTTTTTTCTGTAAAGCTTTTTTTAGAATTATTTTTCTAAGAAATTAATTGATTGTTTGGTTGTCATTTAAACAAGAATTTTTTTGAAAGAGCTTCGTATAGTAGGTTGTTTGACAACATAAAATAAAAAATATTTTTAATTTTAACTATATTTTATTTTGTAATAAAATTTATTTATGTATATAATTATTATTTAAAGTATATTAACAAATATAAAAAGCATAACATTTTAATTATTATATAATTTTAAACCATCTGAAACATAAATGAAAATAAATATTAAAACATATGAAAAAGTCAAATAATATTATATAATTCTCAAAATAAATATCCAAAGTTTAATAAATAGTTAAATACATAATAAAATGGAAGATGAATTTGTGAGAATTATGTGTAAAACATAAGGATAAAAGGGACTAAAAATAGATTCATTAATTGATCTAAAAAATTTACCTAAAAAAATATTTTTTGAGAGCTCCAAATTTGAACTTCTTAAAAAGCTGTATTTTAGCTGCCAAAAAAGTCATATGTATTAAAAAAATTATTTTATAGTTAAACACTCATTTAAAAACAAGACTTTTGTGTTAAAAAAAGTGGTTATTGACTTTTTAAAAATTCATCCAAACTGACACTTAATAAAATAGCGTTAGAATTAGTTAACTAAAATAGAAAATATGACCTTTGAATTACACAAGTTGACATTATTTTAGGTATTCCTACATATTTTCATCTAGTTTTTCAAAATATCATTCCGCCGCATTTTTTTTCATCGGATCTGAAAAGAGATCATGATGTCAGTAACTAAAATACATACTCTCCAAATAGTACCACCTTTCCTTCAAGCTAACAAAAGTCTGAATTTTAATAATGTGGTTTAAAAAGCGATTTTTAATATTTTATTAATATAATTTACTAAGGAAAGTAAAGATCAATAGTCAAAGTGACTATGTAACATCTTTTGTACATAGCTCATCGTTAACATGCACATGGTGCGAATCCACATGGGGCGTATAACAACAAAAGTTGAAGACTACAAGGTCCAAGAAAGAACCAATAAAAACTACTTGCAATCTGATTAAACCTCGTTCTGACACAGACAATGAACATGGATGAGGTATGAGCCTTGACAATTAGGAATTGTCTTATTATATTCCCGACAACCGCTTTCTAGTTTCTACACTCCTTCACGCCTTAACAACGTTTCCTCTTCTGTAACATGCAATTGTCGTACTACTTCTTAAGACTAGTTTATGTCAAACGCTTAAAATTTATTCCGTCAGAATGAAACAATGCTTCCAAAGAATAGTACCAGATTTTGTCTTTTTCGATTCTAAATACAATGTATGCAGCTGCTAATTGAATTTGGGGTGTTTTTTAAATTAGCTTGTGATTATTCCTTAGTTCCAAGAACCCTCGTCAAATGAATTACTTTCAGACACAAGAAAAGCTTCTCCTCCGATTAACATCAAAACTTAACTTGCCATGATAACGAGGAGTGGACCAATTGGTCTAGATTTCTCACTTAAAACCCAATTGGTCTAGATTTCTCACTTAAAACTCTCTTCTAAAAGAAGGTCTTGAGTTCGAGCCACGTCAAAGGAGAAAAAATATGCATATTTTTATTGATAATCCTCTAGCACCCTGTGCACAGTTTCTTGATCGGATCAATTATAGATGCCTAGTTTCCAGCGACAGTGTGAGAGTTAGAGCTACTAGAGAACCTGAGAGTTGATGGAAACTTGATGTTGAACAGGAGGAGCCAGTGATCAATCATTAGCTGAACAATCAAGTATGTGAAGATTCCTTGTGTGTAGAAGTGTACAGGTTGCGTAAGAACCTGAGGGATCCTGGGGTTTCAGATTTACATCCTTTAGACTCTTGGGGTGAGGTTGTAGGAGCTTAAGATTAGTCTGACTAAGCCGAGATATCTAATGTAATTAAAAAAACTTAACTTGCCATTATTCTTAAACCTTTGGCACGTTGGGAATAGGCTAGTTTTGAGATATAACTTTATATTTTGACACTTTGTCCAACTAAATCCTTAGCTACTATAGGAAGACAGACTTTGGAAGTAGAGCTTAAGTAGTTTACGACCTACACGTAAAATATATAGGAAGTTTATTTATTCGAAGATGATTGAAGCTGACTATTATATATAATAGTAATAACACACAAATATATCTGTAAATTAAAGCCTCAACCCACCAGACCTAGGATTAGGGTTTTTGTTCTAATTATAATATTTATGTCATATTTTATTAAATTTTATTCACATATTTACGTAAACTCTCACACACATATATATATATATAAAAGATTTAATATACCTATAAGTAAAACAGAATAACTGGAACAAAAATTTGATGTAGCTAAAAAATATTACGCCAACTGTTTAATGAATAACAAGCACTGTTTAATGATATTAGCCACAGCCCACAGCTCTTTACGAACCGCCGAAATTAAAAAATAAAAGGTACTTGTTTTGTTGCAGTTTTGGTAGTTTAATGATTAATGTGCAGGCCACGAACACAAGAAACCGAAAAGCAGTGTTCAACTGTTCATCTAGAACTATAGTGCATAGGATAGCCATGTTAAGCAGCCGCATTATAGGGGCAATATAGTAATTAAGGGGAATAAACTTTGAAGAATGGTCAGATAAAGTGGAGACCAGCTCCTTCGTTTTACCCTCTTAGCTTCCTAACGGGTAACGACTTTACCTGTCGTGTGTATATAAAATAGGAAAAAGTTGGAAACCAAAAGTATTTCATAAGAAGAGCCATAATTATTAATTAGACGGTGCCACGTGTCCTCTCAGCGCTAGGGAGAATCTATCTTGCTCGAAGCACTTTTTAATGCCTTGGTATCCGAAATATTATGTTATGCATTGATTTTAATAATATCTATCCGGAGGAGGTGGGTTGGGGCTGTAACAACAAAGTGCAAGCCAATTGGGTTGTCATTGTCCTGTTGTGGAGCTGCACATGGTAAGTAGGTAGAAGTCATGTGCGGGCCATTCCCCCAGTGACACGTTAGGGTTGGCGTCTCACACGTGCCATGGGTGCCGCTCGGTGCACGACGCTTGACGTGAGGACCGCGGGGTTGTGGCACATGCCAAGGGTGACTCCTAATGAGTAGGCTGCACGTGCCTGAGGATGGCCAACAAGAACTTGACCTATGAGGGTGAGAACTAAAGAAAAATGGAAATATCTTTAATGGGGTCAAATTTCGGGGTTTTCTAATTTGTCTTTATAGAGGAGCAGTCCACCGATGACATTTCCTTCCAAAGTCAATATAAACATGCATTGTTCCTTTAAGTGCATAAACACCATTTTTTTTTAGTAATTTAGATCTTTTGTTCAATATTACTCTGTTTTATTTTATCTTATAAAATATTAGCTGTTTATTTTGTGAGACTTACGCAAACTTCATATAAATAAATGACTGAGATTTATTGGACACAATAAAACACGATAATATTTGACAGAAAATCTGAACTCACCTTTAGTTAACTTATAGATTCCGTATAACGTGCTAGTCATAAGTTTTCCCTTTTGTTCTTATTGTCGAATAATAAAGTTATTTTATTAATAAATCAATGAACACTCGTTATTTAACGCAAATACTCTCCGCTCTCTTGCTTACACATGGTTCTCATTCGTGTTTGCTATACTCTACACGTCGCTACTTTTACACAAAACTCTCTTTATGAATCTTTTAAAAGTTAAACTAGTAAAAAAATGTGAACATTAAAAGGTTATATCTACATTAAACCGGCAGTTAATAATTAAATAAATTTTAAAAATTTTAAAAATAATTAAAGAAGATTATCTTTATTTATCGAAAAACTTAAAGTTTAATTAAAAAGATTATTAATTAAAAATTAATCAATTTATTTTAGTTTATAAAAATAATTAGTACTTCAAAGCTGATTGATTGATAAAAACAAAAAAATTAAGAGCCAAATGAAAAGTTGATTGATAAAAAGTTTTAACTGATCGAACCGGTTCAATTTTTAAAGCATTTTAATTAATATTTATTCTCCCAAATGCACATAACAACTAAGCACCCTGATCTATGTAAATCAAAAGCCGCGTGTGTTTGGTTAGTTGGTATAAGAAGAAATGAATTGGAAAGGAATTAAAAAAGATGGTCGGTAATATACTATGATTGGATATACAATATTTTTATATCTCCTTTTAGGGAAATACTTCATATCCACGATACAGTGAAAAATGAAAGTCATATTCATTTGCATTCTTCACTATATTCATTATAATTCTGAAAAAATAATCAAATCGGACAGAGATTTATTGCAATTAACCTTTTATTAAATACATTAGTTACATAATTTTCAATTTCGATACCAAATTTCATTGATTTTTCCAAACTTTTTATATGATGCTCTTTATCTCTTTCTAATATGAGCATAAAATATTAGATTTTCACCAATTCTTGTTTTTAATACCATAATCACCAACATTTTTATATACTTCAAATTTTATTTTATTTATTACATCCAAATATGTTTTTAGGGTTGTTATATCCTTTTTAAGTCCTTTTCTGAGATAAACATATTTTCGTCTCTCGCATTTTGGTGTTCATACATACAAGAAATGTCTACCTGGATACAATTAAACGAGTTGGTCTAACAAACTCCCAATATTCCTCATCAACTGACTTCCTGACAGTATAAGCACATTAACGGAAGGAGACAATAACAAGTTTGATATATGAGTACGGAAAAATCTTCCCCATTCCAAGCGCACTAATTTCAGTAACTTACTATGTATTGAATTTTTTAAATATGGGCAGAGTATAGAATTCACTATCAAGAATTAGGTTTGGGTCAACCATTGTTCAAATAACTAGAACTAGTTATTTGGATAGTTGATCCTTACCACATATAAACTGTTTAATATTTTCATGTCTAGACAATATAGGGCACTCTAACACTATGATACAAACATGGTTTGATGGGATGAGTTGGGATCATATGATGCTTGGACATAAATAATTAAGCACATAAAAGGGCCAGGGAATGTTCCTTTTTCTCACCAACCATTGACTAATCATTCTAATGGTACTTTATGTTCTTGCCGTCATGCACCGACTTGCCCTCCCAGCTCTGTTGTCTACAGAATTATGGCATTAATGTTAGATGTAAAAGCCCCATGAGTAACTCCCCAACAACAAGAAGCTGGAAAAATGAAGGAAGAACACAGAAGTGTTGAAACTTTGAACGACTTTACTTTTCTCCTACAAAAGGTTGGGGCATCGAATAGGAACCATTTATTGCTAGTCGCCAGTCAAAGCAAGCATTAGAATGATGTAGTTGCTAATGTGGGCAACGAAGAATCTATCGTGACAACAAAGTAAGTTTCAATAAGGTGGGGCTTTCATTTGGAACATGGAAAAGTAGATCTGCAAGAATCGGAAAATAAATGTTTTAGGTTGTCAATTTGTACAAGTTTGCTCTAAACATAATCATGGTACTACCACAATGACCCAAGTGGAGATTGGAGATTTTGCTGTTTTTAGCCTTTTCTATGCTCTTGTAAACTCAAACCATATTGAGAAAGCTTCCAAAGATGAAACTGTAAAGTTGAAAGGATAAAAATAAGATCTTTCACTTTTTCTTTCTGTTTGAATGACGTCTTCTCTTCAACTCAGTTTCTATGTAAATGTCCTCTAAAAAATATAAAATAATATATAAAGTTTCCCTTAATTATGTACTAGTGATAACGATTCAAATTTTGATCTCAATTTAAAAAAAGACTATGCATAATTAAAAATTTTGATAGTACTTAGTTCAATTCTATAATTGAAGGGCATTTTGAATTATGTATAGTTTTTACCTCCTATTAATGAGAAGAAGATAAGAAATTTCTTGGATTATACATATTTTTACAATACAATAGTGTAATAGACTATGCAGTCAAGTACTTAGTGACTAAAAGAGATGTCAAGCCATGTTTGATTGTTGGATACTATTACTACAAGAATTGGATAATGAGATTAGAGATATAAGAAAATTAGAAAAGACACTTAAGTCAAGTACTGACTTAAGTGTCTATTAATAAGAAAATTTTAAATAAGTAGTTGTTAGCAATTGCCATAGTTCTATTGTATTGAGTTTTTGTTAACTATTTGGTTAGAGGCATTATTTCACCTAATTTAAGCTACCACGAGAGGAAGAAATTTTTGTAGGATGTCAAACATTATTTTTTAGAAGAATCATTCTTGTTCAATCTTTATGCAAATGGAATGATTAGGAGATATTTTCCTCGTAAAGAAATTAAGGACATCTTTGATCATTGCCATTTTAGGAGTGTGATGATCCATTTAGTATATCTAAGACAATTACTAAGATATGTTAATATGATTTTCCATTAGCCTACTTTGTATCAAGATGCAAGTAATCATATGAGAACGTGTGATACATGCTAAAGGACTAACAATATCTTTAGGAGGAATGAAATGCGTTTGACTAATATTTTAAAAATTGAATTGTTTAATGATTGGGTATTAATTTTATGGGTTCATTTCTATCCTTTTTCAACAATCAATATGTTCTAATTATTGTTGATTATGTATCTAAATGGGTTAATGCTATAATATCTCCAAATAATGACTCTAAGATAATGATGATACTTATAAAGAAAAACATCTTCTTTATGTTTGCTTTTCCTAGAACAATAACTAATGATGAGGGTTTTTATTTTTGTAACCATTGTTTTGATGACTTATTAAAAAAGCATGAAATTACTCATAAAATCGAACTGCCTAACATTCTTAGTCAAATGGTCAAATAAAACTTGCAAATGGGGAAATGAAAGGGGTATTAGAAAAAATATTGGTAGGTCAAGTAAGGATTGAGATGATGCACTTTGGGCTTATAGTATAACTTTTAATGCATTGTTAGATATGTCTCTTTTTTGACTTGTACTTAGAAAGGCTTATCACTTACTAATTGAGTTGGAGCATAAGGAATATTAGGTTGTAATTGTATTGAATATGGATTTGAAACATATTGAGCTTAAGAGATTGTTGCAATTGAGCAAACTAGAGGAAGTTAGACTAATGCTTAATGAGAATGTTACAATCTATAAGGAGAAAACCAAACATTAGTATGATAAGCACATTCTAAAGATGGAATTTAAGATAGGTCAGCGAGTATTCCTTTTGAACTCAAGACTTAAGTTATTTATAAGAAAACTCTTATCCAAGTAGTTTGGTCCTTTCGCTATAGTAAAAGTATACTCTCAAGAAGCTATGGAAGTGAATAGTGAAGGAATTGAGACATTCAAGGTCAATGAGGAAAGGTTAAAAACTTTATATGACTGGTGAAATGGTACCTAAGGAGACTCATAGTCCTTTAGTACCAACTTTATTGTTTGATATATACTTCTTAAGTTAGTACCAATATTTTATTTCTTATATCTTTTACATTTTCTTTTTTATTTGTTTTTATCTGAAATGCTCCAAATTTTATGAATTGCATAAACCCAATTAATGCAACATCCATAAATTGGCTCAGAAAGGTTTTATATCTTTATTTTTCCCCTTTATTTTTATTTATCTATTTATTTCATATACGATATATGTCATGAGGAGGGAATTATGATAAGCCACGTTTAATTAGGAAACACCATTTAAGTGAATCAATGCATTTACTTTTGACTTAGTAAATTATGAGTAAAGGAAAATAAACAATAAAAATTAAGGTAATTAAGTTGATTAATTAAATGTTTCTATCGCTCTATAACCTAACTACACTAGGTTCATTGATATGGTCACTAATGAGTAGTTTATTTCAAACATAACCAAATAATCTTAAGAATGATTATTAAATTAAATGATATCACTTTTATATACTTAACATAAGTTTCAAATTTAGCTTAATGAGTAGCTTATTATTCAATGTTCATTGATAATTAATGCCGTAAAATAAATTTAGAGCTTCAAATGAATTCTATTTCGTTGATTTTGATCCAAGTTTATAAGTTAAGGTTATGACTAGTACTAGTAACCATTTAAAACTATAACCTAATTGAGTAATCAGAGGTATTCATAACCAATTTTTTACCATCCAGTCATAATGTTAGGATGACATTTCAAATACACTCTCCATACAAAGTTCCAAAAATATTTTATGTTAGTTTGTTTTAATATAATGTATTAATTACTTATTGGTTTATACATTTTACTTATATTATGTTGTTTTATATATAATGTATAATTGTTTAACTTTACATGAAATTTAAAATATTGATAGCTTAGGTTAGATTGAGGTTAAATTATAAGTTAGTGTAAATATATAGAAATCTAGGTAAATGAATAATATTAAAAAAAGTGAATAATGTTCGTTTTGGTTATTTTAATTAGATTATTAACTCTTACTAGAATTGAAAAGTCTCCTATGTTAATGACTCTTTTGATTAATTTGATTAAGGATAAGAAAAAAATCTAAGTTTGGGGGAATTCAATGTATATGCATTGTAGATATGTTTTAGTTAGTTTGTTTTTTCTATACTTCTATTTGAGATCACAATGATTTGATACTGCATTAGTTTTTATTCAATGTTTTAGGTTATTTTGTGGATATGTTTCTTTGAAGTGATTATGGCTAAGGATTAAAGAGTTGTGCATGTTAAAATAAGGGGAAGAAACATCTTTAGATAAATACAATCTTAAATATAGGTTATTACAACTTGTGTCCCTCTTAATTTCTTTTTCTTTTAAAAGATGAATAAATCTCATTAACTTAAGCTGAGCTTAACCAAAAATACATTGACAAGGAATACAAGTTTAGCTTCTAAGTCATAAAGACTTTAAGTTGTACATATGTTCCAACCCACGTTACAAAAAGCTAGCACTAAATACATGTTAATGCTATAATATCTCCAAATAATGACTCTAAGATAATGATGATACTCATAAAGAAAAAACATCTTCTTTAGATTTGCGGTTCTTAGAACAATAACTAATGACGAGGGTTCTTATTTTTGTAACCATTATTTTGATGACTTATTAAAAAAAAGTATGAAATTACTCATAAAATCGCAACTTCCTAGCATTCTTAGTCAAATGGTCAAGTAAAACTTGCAAATGGGGAAATGAAAGGGGTAGTGGAAAAAATTATTGGTAGGACAAGTAAGGATTGAGATGATGCACTTTGAGCTTATCGTAAAACTTTTAATGCACCATTGGATCTTTACTGACTTGTACTTGGAAAGCTTATCACTTACTAATTGAATTGGAGCATAAGGAATATTGGGTTATAATTGTATTGAATATGGATTTGAAACCTATTGGGCTTAAGAGATTGTTGCAATTGAGTGAATTAGAGGAAGTTAGACTAAATGCTTATGAGAATGTTACGATCTATAAGGAGAAAACCAAACATTAGTGTGCTAAGCACATTCTAAAGATGGAATTTAAGATAGGTCAGCAAGTATTCCTTTTGAACTCAAAACTTAAGTTATTTATAAGTAAACTTTAGTCTAGGTAGTTTAGTCCTTTCACTATGGTAAAAGTATACTCTCAGGAAGCTATGGAAGTGAATAGTGAAGCAATTGAGACATTCAAGGTCAATGAGGAAAGGTTAAAAACTTTATATGACTAGTAAAATGGTACCTAAGGAGACTCATACTCCTTTAGTACCAGCTTTTATATTTGATATGTACTTCTTAAGTTGTTTGTTTTATTTTATTTCTTATATCTTTAAAATTTACTTTTTTATTTTATTTTTATCTGAGATGCTCCAAATTTGATGAATTGTATAGACTCAATTAATGCAACATCCATAAATTGGCTCAAAAAGTGTTTATATCTTTATTTTTCCCTTCATTTTTATTTATCTATTAATTTCATTTACGATATAGGTCCATTAAGAACAATTAATGAATTAAATATGAGGAGGGAATTATGATAAGCCATGGTTAATTAGGAAACACCATTTAAGTGCATCAATGCAGTTACTTTTGACTTAGTAAATTATGAATAAAGTAAAATAAATAATAAAAATTAAGGTAATTAAGTTGATTAATTAAATGTTTCTATCGCTCTATAATTTAACTGCACTAGGTTCATTAATATGGTCACTAATGAGTAGTTTATTTCAAATATAACCAAATAATCTTAAGAATGATTGTTAAATTAAATGATATCACTTTTATATACTTAACATAACTTAAGTTTCAAATTTAGTTTAATGAGAAGCTTATTACTCAATGTTCATTGATAATTAATACCATAAAATAACTTTAGAGCTTCAAATGAATTCTATTTCTTTGATTTTGATTCAAGTTAATAAGTTAAGTTTATGACTAGTACTAGTAACCATTTAAAACTATAACCTAATTGAGTAATTAGAGGTATTCATAACCAATTTTTTACCATCCTGTCACAAGGTTAGGATGAAATTTCAAATACACGCTTCATATAAAGTTCCAAAAAAAATTTATGTTAGTTTGTTTTAATATAATTTATTAATTATTTATTGGTTTATACTTTTTACTTATATCATGTTGTTTTACATATAATGTATAATTGTTTAACTTTACCTGAAATTTAACATATTGTTCGCTTAAGTTAGATTGAGGTTAAATTATAAGTTAGTGTAAATATATAGAAACCTAGGTAATTGAATAATAGTAAAAAAAACGAATAATGACCATTTTAGTTATTTTAATTAGATTATTAACTCTTACTAAAATTGAAAAGTCTCTTATGTTAATAACTCTTGTGATTAATTTGATTAAAGATGAGAAAAAAATCTAAGTTTGGGGGAATTCAATGTATATGCATCATAGATATGTTTTAGTTAGTTTATTTTTCTATACTTCCATCTGAGATCACAATAATTTGATACTGCATTAGTTTTTATTCAATGTTTTAGGTTATTTTGTGGATATGTTTCTTTGAAGTGATTATGGCTAA
>JANVCL010000008.1:30560814-30575639 GCA_026546855.1 Erythroxylum incrassatum
TGCTTGGATCCATGAAGCTGGTCGATGTTAACTCCGAAACACCTGCAAAACAACAAAGGCACGCCGGGGGTTGATAATCGGCAAGCCCCTCCAACGCTCAAGTCAGTCTTTTGGTGAGGATTTTGGTGGCTGAAAGCAAAGAACCTAAAGGTTCTAATGTCGTACCTGTATCATGGCGAAATAGTACCTTATATATGGAATTAACGCTAGGTTTAAGTCTTTACGTAGGTCTTTGCGTTTGCATGGGAGACTAACACCTGCGAATGGGCCATGAACATGTAGACCTGGGTCTGGGCCTAGTACAACCGACCTAACCATAATTGAAGTTGATTTTCTTCGCGTCTCACTTCTCATGGAGGTTAGAAGATTAAAGAGTGAGAAACTTGGTCAAAAATATATAAACATGAACCAAAGAATTCGGTGTTAATGACTTTAAATCACTGGGGTCTAGGAAAGGTGGAGGATTTTCGTCTTGCAAAAATCTTGTTGCTGTCAGGTTAGGCTCCCGTTGTTTTCCTAGTTTGTTCTACTATTTGTACTTGCTTCAATCACAATAGGTAGTCTCATCTGACATCTCTCAATCATAATCGTCGGCCGAGGAACTTGCTGAAAATCCAATAGAAATCGGGAACTTTGTTGGCCACCGGAGCTGGTTACGTCATCACCACACCTCCACTCAAACAAAAGCATTAACACAATTAGCCACCTGTAGTCCACATCACCTCAATGCATTCCTCAATATCAAATCCAATGGTCGGCTGCACAAAAGCTTAAACAATCAAAGCGGGACCCAGTAGCCACCACTATTTTGGTCGGTGATGAGAACTGTTGATTGGCCGGTCGACGTTACATCATCCATCCACGTGGCATCATAGGAGCAGGTGGGAGGCTCGCCTTGCGGACAATGACAGCTGGCTGCCAGCGTACGCATGCTTTATTTTTCCCTCGTTGAAAACAAGTGCCCGTTACCGTATGGATACCGGTTTTGGCACTTTTAAGTCGCATTAGACTCACCCCGCTATATATAACTCTCTTACTCATAGGCTCTAGACCAAAGAAGAGGAGTTGAACTTGGGCGGGCTTGAGAAGAAGCACTCCAAGCTGAATCAAAATTTGATAAACAAAAAATGCCATTCACTAGCATTGCGTTTGGAAATCCGGCGGAGGCTGGCCAGCCCGAGGCGCTCAAGGCGGCTCTTGCAGAGTTCATATCCGTGCTCATTTTTGTCTTCGCCGGTGAAGGTTCCGGCATGGCTTTTAGTAAGTAAACTGACTTGAGTAAGTTTTGTTAGGATTTCTCCAGAGCTGAGTAATATAATCATAACTATCACTAGTCCGCAACCACGATGTCAATTTCAATCCACCTGTTTACGTATCTCTGGTATTACACAATAACGTCGTCTAGCGTCACGTTGAGAACAATACGACTGATTGTATGACTTGGCAACCAGTTTCCTAGTTTTACTTTTTTCAACTCCTCCAAGTCTGTTGGAATCTAAAAGCTTAATGTATTTGCAGATAAACTAACCGATGACGGATCGACGACTCCGGCGGGGCTAGTGGCAGCCTCACTGGCTCATGCATTTGGACTATTCGTGGGGGTTTCAGTGGGCGCTAACATTTCCGGTGGACACGTGAATCCTGCTGTTACTTTCGGTGCCTTAGTTGGTGGCCACATCACATTGATTCGAAGTATTCTGTACTGGATTGCTCAGCTCCTCGGATCTGTTGTCGCTTGCTTGCTTCTTAAGTTGGGAACTGGGGGACTGGTAAGAACCCACGTTGAACTCATAAATTTATAATGTCACCTGACGATAAACTACATTGAATAAGTGTAATCTAAACTGAGCTTGGTCATCAGGAAACATCGGCCTTCTCACTGTCATCTGGGGTTGGTGCATGGAACGCAGTGGTGCTCGAGATAGTGATGACCTTCGGTCTGGTCTACACCGTTTACGCCACCGCCCTTGACCCCAAGAAGGGCAACGTTGGGATAATTGCACCCATCGCAATCGGTTTCATTGTGGGCGCCAACATCTTGGCCGGAGGTGCCTTTGACGGTGCGTCCATGAATCCAGCAGTCTCCTTTGGTCCGGCAGTGGTTAGCTGGACATGGGACAACCACTGGGTGTATTGGCTCGGCCCATTCATTGGAGCTGCCATAGCTGCCCTAGTCTATGAATTGTTATTTATTTCCCCAAGCACACATGAACCAATTCCCACGTCCTCGGAGTATTAGGATTTGAAACATATCTAAATTTTGTCTCGATATTTTGAGACGAGATTACAAGGTTGCAAAATGTGGGTGTCCGTCGGTTTGAATTGTTCAAGGTGGTGATGTTGGTGTTGTTTGTATGTGGGTCTTTGCTAATTGTTGAATGCTTATCTTTAATTACTTTTTGTTCAGTACTCGTAGCAACATCTGTGGTCAACAGTCATTAACAAAGGTTTAGGTGAAGAGTAGCACTAAAATCCACACCTAAACCACATATTGGATGTTAATATACAATTTGAACCACTAGTTAGTACTGTTACTCTAGTTGCTCCATCCATCAGAAACAACAGCAATATCACAAGATAAGACAATTATGCATACATCATAAATAGTTGCTAGGAGGACGGTCACACTTCCTTCATCTGTAGCATCTTCAAGTTTTTAATGGCAGAAAAGGAAAGGAGAGAAATTCCTTGAGCTTACAGCACAAGCCAGAAGAGAGGGAAAGGAGAGAACGCAAGGATTCAACACATTTTCATTCTTATCAACTGGTGTTGCATTATCACCGTATCAGTTTCTGATCAAAGGAACTTCAAGTCGCAAAAGGATGAAGTATTCAAGGTGTTTTTGGTTTTATTTATATTTTTAAAATTTTAAAATGTTTTTAATTATACTTAAATTATTTATTAAATTTAAAATGTTTTATTTTTTCGAATAAATTTGAAATATAAATTACTAGAAAATAAAATAAAATAAAGTGAATAATTAATTGATGTTAACAATAAATTTTATAAATAATTAGTAAAAATAAATAAATAATGTTTAATAAAATTCATGATAAAAATAAAAATAAAATCAATTTGTATAATTTTCCATAAGTTATACAAATAGAAAGAAGGCAAATTTTAACTAAATAATTTTAATTAAAAATAAAAATAAAAACGAAAACAAAATTTTAATTTAAACCCAAATGTTTCAACATGTATAGAGCAAAAAAAAAACCCTAACATCTCACAAATGTTCAAAAAGGACTTTGACTTCACATCTTCATCAACACTCCATTAAAAATATATATATGTGACATTATTTATTGATTTTTTTAGGTCCCACACCCTATTTGTATTCTATTTTTTATGTCCCATGCCATATTTGTATTCTAAGTGACAAAGACCTTAAAATAAAAAATTGCATAGGTCACATATCATATGCTCCTCTTTCTCCATACTTCCTTTATTTAGGTGCATGCTTGTTTATTTGGTCCTTTAATTGTTTGCCTATATGTTCAATGTTTTTTTTCCTTTTCTACATATATCGAAGGTTAAGAATTTGCGAAAGATTTTACTTCTTAGTTTTTTTTTCATGTTGAAGTTAAGATGTTGATCCGTTATTAGAAACACCATCGAATTTCTGTTAAGATGTTGATCCATTGTTAGAAACACCATCTAATTTTTGTTTACTAGTCAAAAAATTGTGCATACGATCATCATCATCATGAAAGTAACTAATAATTCTCCTATTATTTGTATTGTATTTAGACTTTTGTCATTCACCACTCTTTTAAACCTCAGTTATTTTTTGGACCTCAAATATGACTTTTTTTCCTAGTTACAACAACCAATCAAGAAGTGACAACCCTAAAAATGCTACGAGAAAACAAAAACAAGTATGATCTCGTTATAAGTGATGTTAACATGTTAGACATGGATGGTATTAAACTTTTTGACCTTGTGGGGCTTCAAATGGACTTACTTGTCATTAATAAGCCAATGCCCCATTTTGCTATGTTTTTAATTTTTTTTCTTTTCTACAATAATATTATAGTTACAATTGTATCAATTCTTATAGTTCAATTGTTGCTCCATAATTTTAAAAAAAGCATTGTTATTTTAAAAGAGTGATTTTATGTTGTTTATTAAATGGTCATCTTATTTGAATCCAAAAAACAATATTATGTGATCGTCATCCTAAGTTTAATGATTACACGAGCAAATTTCAATGAAAAAGTAAGATAAATTATTGAGAAGATCTGATATAGTGATGTAGCTTATACTACATTTGTATTCTACATGTTACAGACCTAAAAACTAAAAAATTGTATGGGTCTCATGTCATATGCTCCTCTCTCCCTCTCTCTCAATACTTCATTTGTTTGAGTGTATACCTATTTAGTTGATCATTTAATTTTTGCCTATTTGTGCAATGTTTTTGTTTCTTTTTGCATATGCTTGAGGTTAAGAATCTGTGAAACATTTTACTGTTTAGTTTAATTTCCATCTCGAAGTTAAGATATTGGTCCACTATTAGAACACCATCTAGTTTTTGTCTACGAATTTGAAAAATTGTGCATATGATCATTACCACAAAATTTACTGATAAGTCTCCTATTATTGGTATTATATTTAGACTTTTAGTAGTCACCACTCTTTCAATCTCAATTATTTCTTTAACCTCAAAAATGATTTTGTTTTTTAGTTACAACTACCAATCAAGCAGTGACAACTTTGGAAATGCTGTGAGAAAACAAAAACAAGTATGATGTTGTTATAAGTGATGTTAGCATGTTAGACATGGATGGTATTAAACTTTTTGAGCTTGTGGAGCTTCAAATGGACTTACTTGTCATCAATAAGCAAATGCCCCATTTTTCTATATTTTTATATCTTTTTTCTTTTCTGCGCTAATATTATAGTTACATTTGTATCAACCCTTGCAATTCAATTGTTGTTCCAAACTAAAAAAACATTGTTATTTTAAATGGGTGATTTTATGTTGTTTATTTTCCATTAAAATGATAATCGTTGTTTGAATCCAAAAAACAATGCTATATGATCTTGATCCTAAGTTTAATGACTACACGAACACTTTTAAATGAAAAAGTAGGATAAATTATTAAGAAGATAATCTTTTGCTATTCTCACTCATTTTAATGTACATTCTTGTAAACAATTTGGGACCATTATCTCACTCGTTTTAATCTGCCCATCCTTAATCAGCCACACCTTTTAGCTATTCTTTCTTGGTTTAGAACTGTTTCCATTTCCAGGTTCTCGGCCATAAATAATTTCCCACTCCTGCTTCTATTACTGTTACTATATATGGACTGAACGAAATGTTAGAACTTTCAAAGATGAAGCCAAGGATGTGGAGAGAGTGTGTATCGGAGTAATCTCCCAAGTTAGGAAACTTCTCAGCTTAAACACAAAGAGGAGGTAATTATATTTGTTCTTCACTAACTTTTTGCAAGTTGATAGATCAGACTATCTAGGTCAATAGCAAGTAAGTTCCCCATCGGAAGATCGGACAGGAGTTAGTTGGCAATCTAACTTGCTACAGTGTTACAAACTTACTAATGGACTTTGTAGGACAAATTCTTTGGTACTGCACCGAAACTTGCAAGGATGACTCACCTTCCATAATGGCAGCCATTCTATGAGGTCACACATTTTCCTTCAGCTTAAGCCGAGGACAGGCCATCCTGGGTAAGGGACGTTTGAAGTGCAAATTTGATTTCAGCTTATTCATTGGTATTGCCTCTACTAGGATTGAGAAATTGTTTAGCTAAAGATATCTTATCCTCAGGTTATTGCTTCTTTGGTATGGTACTGTTTAGAGTATAGGAGGTCTGTTGTTTAGTGGAGGTAGGCAAGAACCCCCATAAGTCGTAGTTGTTGGTTTCCTTGCGTTTTGCTTTGGATGGTAATGTGGGTTAGCTACTATATTATAGCTGGTTGTGTCCTCAAAGGCACTAGTTGAGTGAACTCTTTTGTACATATTTTGTTTTTTATATAAATTATTCTGATTTATTAAAAAAAATTGTATAGGTCCCATGTCATATGCTCCTCTCTCTCTCTCCATACTTCCTTTATTTGGGTGTATGCCTATTTAGTTGTTGTTTAATTTTTTTCCTATTTGTGCAATGTTTTTGTTTCTTTCTGCATATTCTTGAAGTTACAAATCTATGAAAGATTTTACTTCTTAGTTTAATTTTCATCTTAAAGTTAAGATATTGATTCACTATTAGAAACACCATCTAGTTTTTGTCTACCATTCTAAAAAATTGTGCATATGATCATTAACATGAAAGTTACTAATAATTCTCCTATTATTTGTATTATATTTAAAATTTTAGCAATCACCACTCTTTAATTCTCAGTTATTTATTTAACCTCAAAAATAATTTATTTGTTAGTTACAACTACCAATCAACTAGTGACAACAATGAAATTGTTACGAGAAAACAAAAACAAGGATGATCTTGTTATAAGTGATGTTAATATGTGAGATATGGATGGTTTTAAGTTTCTCAAACTTATGGGGCTTGAATGGATTTACTTGTCATCAGTAAGCAAATGCCTTATTTTTCTATGTATTTTTATTTATTTATTTATTTCTTTTCCACAATAATATTACAGTTACATTTTATATCAGTTCTTGAAGTTCGGTTGTTTCTCTAGACTAAAAAAAACTTTTTTTCATAAAAGGGTGATTTTATGTTGTTTACTTACCATTAAAACGTTCATCGTTCTTTGAATCCAAAAAACCAATATTGTGTGATCTTCATCCTAAGTTTTATAACTATATGAATACAATTTAATAAAAAAGTAGGATAAATTATTGAGAGGATAATCTTTTACTACTAATTATGATACAATGATGTCAGCATATGCTATATTTCTATTCTAAATGGTAAAGACCTAAAAAATAAAATTTTGTGTAAGTCTCATGTCATATGCTCCTCTCTCTCTCCTTACTTCTTTATTTGGGTGTATGCCTATTTAATTGTTTGCTTATTTGTTCAATGTTTTTGTTTCTTTCTACATATGCTTAAAGTTTAGAATCTGAGCAAGATTTTACTTCTTAGTTTAGTTTCCATGTTGAAGTTAAGATTTTGATCTACTATTAAAAAAACCAACTAGTTTTTGTCTCCCAATTTAAAAAATCTTCATGATCGTTATCAATTCTTCTATTATTTGTATTGTATTTAAACTTTTAGTAATCACCACTCTTTAAATCACAGTTATTTCTTTAACCTTAAACATGATTTCTTTTTCTAGTTACAACTACCAATCAAGCAGTGACAACTTTAAAAATCCTACGAGAAAACGAAAACATGTAGGATGTTGTTATAAGTGATGTTAACGTGTTAGACATGGATGGCTTTAAGCTTCTCGAGCTTATAAGGCTTGAAATGGACTTACTTGTCATCAATAAGGCAATGCCCCATTTGTTGTGTTTTTTTTTTCTTTCTTGCTTTTTTATAATAATATTGCAGTTACATTTATATCAATTCTTGCAGTTCAACTGTTGCTCCAGAGTTAAAAAACTTTTTTATTTTAAAAGAGTGATTATATGTTGTTTATTTTCCATTAAAATGGTCCTCATTATTTGAATTCCAAAAACAATACTATGTGATAATCATCCTAAGTTTGCAATTCCATTAAAAAAAGTAAGATAAATTATTGAAAGGATAATCTTTTACTACTAATTTTGATTCAGTGATGTCAGCGCATACTATATTTGTATTATAAGCAGCAAAGATCTAAAAAATAAAAATTGTGAAGGTCTTATGTCATATATTCCTCTTTCTTTATAATTCTCTATTTGGGTGTAGCCTATTTAGTTGATCATTTAATTATTTGCCTGTGAGGTTAAGAATCTGCAAAAGATTTTACTTCTTATTTTTATTTCCATGTGGAAGTTCAGATGTAAATCCACTATTTTTGTTTACTAATATGAAAATTGTGCATGTAATCATTATAATGAAAGTAACTAATAATTCTCATGTTATTTGTATTGTATTTAGACTTTTAGCAATCACTACTGTTTAAATCTTATTTATTTCTTTAACCTCAAACATGATTTCTTTTTCTAGTTACAACCACCAATCAAGTTGTGATAGATCTAAAAATTCTATAAGAAACCAAAAATAAGTATGATCTTGTTATAAGTGAATTTAACATGTTTGTTAGATATGGATGGTTTTAAGCTTCTCGAGCTTGTAGGGCTTGAAATGAACTTACTTTTCATGAGTAAGCAAATGCCCTATTTTGGTTTGTTTTTTTCTAATTTCTTTCTTTGTTTTCTATAATAATATTGCAGTTACACTTATATCAGTTCTTGCAATTTGGTTATTGCTCCAGATTAAAAAACTTTGTTATTTTTAAAGGGTGATTTTATGTTGTTTATTTTCCATTAAAATTGTCGTCATTGTTTAAGTCCAAAAAACAATATTACGTAATCTCCATCCTAAATTTACAATTCCGTAAAAAAAGTAGGATAAATTATTGAGAGGATAATCTTTTACTACTACTTATGATACAGTGATGTCGACACATACTATATTTGTATTCTAAGTGGCAAAGACCTAAAAGATTAAAAAAATTATATCTCATGTCTCTCCCTATATTGACAAGGAGTTTATGTACAAGGAGATTATACACGATGTTGTTGATTATTTGATAAAACCTATTAGAATGGAGGTATTGAAGAAATATATAGCAATATGTAATTGGGAAAGAGAATTTTATCCCAGAAGATCCAAATGGGCCCTAAGTTTAAGAAAAGACTTGTGTAAGGCTGTAAAAGGTGGAAAAGGAGAATTAAGTGGTAGTTTTGATCAAAATGGTAAAATGAATAGGAAGCAGAAGGACCAAGAAGAAGAGGATGATAATGGGAATTGTCATGAAAATGAGGAATTTAGGGCTTAGAAGAAGCCTTATGTTATTTAGTCTATTAAGCTACAAAAGAAGTTTATAGTTACTATCAATCAATTAACACTAAAATAGATTATTCATATCATTGTCTCATGGCAGATCATCCAATGTACTTACTACTCTTAGTAAGCATCCACATGTTAACTCTAAATAACTTATGCTTACAACTTATGAGATCCACTACTTGATTCAATCAAGGAGTATAACATGTACTAGTCTGTTGAAATTAATAATGTCCCATCTCATCAATCCTATAACTATGGTTAGTTTAGATATTAACATAATTACATATGATAGGAATCTCATCAAGATTTCCTTCATGCTCTATAATGTATCAAGAACTTCATTAATTCAATTTAAGATCATTATCAATTCATAAAGAACATGAACATCAAATTAACAAAAATGCCTTTTATTAATCATAAAGATTTGTACAATAAGTGCTAGCACTTCTCTAATAGAATGACTCTATTAAAGAAGGTTTGCAACATGAATTCCTTTGGTAAATTATGGTGAGGGCACCTTCTTTGCAAATGCTTATGCCATTCTTACGCCTCATAAAGTGATTCCCCATCACTTTGTTGAAAATTAGTGATTTCCTTTATCAGCTTTATAGTCTTTGTGAGGGGAAAGTACTTATCTAGGAATGCACACACTAGCTGCTCCTAAGTTGTGACATTTGCAAGTCTCAGGGAATACCATGCCTTGGTTCTATCCCTTAGTGTGAACGGGAAGAGCCTCATCCTAACGGCATCTTTCGACATCCCATGATATCGGAAAGTATCACATATTTCCAAGAAGTTAACTATATGAGCGTTAGGATCCTTATTAGTCAATTCGTAGATTTGCAAATTTGTTTATAGCATGTTTAGCTAGGCTGACTTAATCTCAAATGAGGGTGCTTATATCGGTGGTCGATTCATGCCTTGATTCATAGCGTTGAACCCTAGTCTTATGAAATCCCTAAGGGTTCGAGGTTTATTTCCTTGATTTCCTCCTTGATTGAATTTGTCAGCCATTGGTTCTTCTATTTCTTCTTTGCGTCTTGCTTTTCAACTTGTTCGCTCTAACAAGCAATGTCAAGTTCTAATGTTTCAGTGATCCTACTTGAACTTCAAGTAACTTTTGTGTTCATGCAATTGCAAGGACACAAGATAAGCAAAAATTCCTTAAACTAAAATAATTCAACTAATCCTAACTAAAATCTCGGCAACAACGTCAAAAAATTGTTAAGCAAGTTTTAATCTTATAAAACCCTCAATATTCTGCAAGCACATGGGTCGTCGTGTAGTATATGAAGTGTTGAACCTACCAGGAATTAGTGAATTAATCAAATCCTAATATGTAAAAGGCCTCAAAGTGTAATTACAATGAAAATAAAAATGAGCAGAAAATTAAGCAATCGAATATGGATAGATTCAAAGTGAAATTGTAAAATTAACACAAAGAAATCAAAATTAAGTGTAACCAATTAACAATTGAGAATTCAAACAAGGAAGATTAACCAATTATAAGAGAGGGGATTTATCTTATCATCTAACGTTAATCACTTTTATGTTAATCCGATATCGGTCCTAGAAGTTCAAAGGGTGATTACTCTCTCTCAAGTTATAATCATTTAACCCTAAATCATAAACATAATTGAATTGCGTTATAGAATTTGCAATCTCTCAATTACTAAACAACCCACACATCTAATTAGATCTTAAGTACATTAATAGACAATCGGGTCTTTACACAAGATCTCTCTTCGTATAAATTACCAATTTGATTGTTTGCATAATCTATTATTAGATTGTTTAACTCTCATTACCCAATCTAATCATTTTGCTATCGATTCACTCTCTCGATTTATTATCGAAGCATGTAAATATAACAAACAATCATGAAACCCAACTCATTAACATCAAAAGTAATCAAATTAACATTGATTCAAGAACAAATCCCTAAAAGAGTTTAGAACATCTTTAAAAATATAACTTGGAGTGGACTAGAATGGCGGTAGCAGCAATAACTCCCTCTTTGTCTCTCCTCCTCTCTCTTCTTCTCCCTTCTTCCTTAGCTTCTTTCCAAATGTAGCAAATGGAGGCTCTCTTTTTAGGGCTTCTTTCTTTTCCTTATATATCCTTTCTCCATTTAGGATAAAAATTAGGTTTTACCTAAGCCCAAATGTTTGAAATAACCCCAAAAGTTGAGTTCAGAAGTAGTTCCTACATCTATTATCACCCCTACCATAATGGTGGCCAATGAGTCACGATCGTGGCACTTGAAATTTGGCTTCTGTCACAATCGTGGATAGTGAGTCATGATCATGCCTTTGTCCTGTTTGGCTTCTGTCACGATCGTGGCTAATGAGTCACGATCGTGACTTGTATTGGTTGCTTCTATCATGATTATGACTAGCATGTCATGATCGTGGCCTTGGCTCCTCCTTCACGCTTCTCCAAATCTTCTCTGGTCTTCTTTACCTGGTCTCAAACACTAAAGATGGAGCAACAACAAGGGGCCATTGAAGGGAGCATTGTTGAACGAATACCTCATAGCTCACCAAATAGATCCTAGTTGAAGGAAAATGCTTCAGATTTAACATCTAGTGAAACTCTAAATCATCATGAAAGACTAGAGGGAATTAAGATAAACTCTAATTTTAAGAGAGTAACTAGGAAAAGCTCCAAGAGGAAGAAGAAGTCTACTTCTCTTTAGAATTAATGCCCCCATTAATATGGAATAGAAGACGGCTTAATTTCCCTAATTAACAAAGAATGATCATTGATTATATCTAGGAAGCCAAACCCCTTCTGATTAGAATCCTTGAAACAAGAATAAAGAAGAATAATGGCGTTAAACCTTTCTTTTTGAAGGAAAATTGGTGTATCCTTACAAATCACTATAATGGAAGAATAGTAGGAGCTTTTGACACAAGGGAGTAAGATGTAGAGCCTATCGAGGTAAAGCAACAATATATTTACCTCAAACTATATAGAAAGAACACCAATGTAAGTTTCCAACTCTTAATCATCAATGCTTTTAATCATAAATTTGATAGAGCAAACCTTTCAAGTAGCCTAGCAAGTATAGGGAATGAGATCAAGGAACCCTAGCTAATAACTGGGGATTTTAATTGTATACTAAATGCTAATGAAGCAAAAGAGGAACCATCTACCTAAGGAAACATGCAAATGAATTGATAAACTATATTAATAAAATCTAGGTCATATACACAAAGATGGAGGGGCAACTTTTTTACTTAGAGTAACAAATAATAGGGGCATTGGTTTATTAGGAAGAAGTTATATAGGGCTTTGGTCAATATGGAATGGCTAAGGAAATTTTAGAAAGTAAATCCTCTTTCAATTGCAATCTACTATCTGATCACAGTCCCATCCTCATCCAAAATATGTTCTGAACAACAGAAAAGATATAACACTTTAGATTTAATAACTTCCTTTTTGGATTAGAGGGTTTCAATGTTACAACTGCTAAAGGAATTAATACAAGAATACTTAGAACTAAAATGTTTTCTATGAGGAAGCTAGAGGTGATAAAGTGGGGGCCAAAGGCACTGAACCAAGCTTTAGGGACTAATAAGGTAGTCACAGAGGCGAAATAGACATCAGTTAAGATACAAGAGGAGCTTTATTTGGATCCCAAGAATGTTTACCTTAGAAACAAAGAAGTTATTGCTCTCTTACACCATAAAGAAATGTTATTTCTCTCCAGAGGCAAAGAGATAAGGCTATTTGGCTAAAGGAAAAGGACATGGCCATTTTGGAGAGGAAGAATACAAACAAAATATTCTCCCTGAGAGATAGGAATGACAATCTCCTCTCTAACTGTGAAGAGATAAGAACCAAAACCTACAACTTCTACTATAACACTATAGGCATAAGTTTTAAGCCTCATTCAGTATGGAGGTACTAAAGAGAATTGTGAATTATCATATTTCAATTGAATTAGTTGAAAGCCTAGACCAACCTTTTGAGGCTGAGGAGGTGGAAAGAACATTATTCTCCTTACATCCCCACAAAACCCTTGGTCCTTATAGGTACAATGCATACTTCTATTTAATGGGACCAAACCAAACATATGGTTACACAACCAGTGATAGAATTTTTTAGGAAAGATAAGATGTTGAAGGAATTGAATAAGACATTTATCTGTTTGGTTCTTAAGGTACCCACTCCTAATTTTATAAAAGATTATTGGCCAATTTCTTATTGTAATATTGTCTATAAGATAATTGCTAAGATGCTTGCAAATAGGCTTAAACTTGTTATGGAACAACTAGTTGATAGTACTCAAAGAGCCTTTAGCAAGCGAAGATATACTAGAGATAATATTCTCTTATTGTAAGAGCTACTTAAAGGCTATAATATAAGAAGAACAATGAGGAACTGTGCTATAAAGGTTGACTTCCAGAAGGCCTTTGATTGCTTATATTAGGGTTTCAGCAAAAACATCTTGCATGCCTTTGGTTTCCTTAATCTATTCACAAATTGGATATACTAGTGCATCACTACAGTCTCCTATGGAGTCTTAATCAATGGAAAAGCCACTAAATTGTTAAAGGGAGCCAGGGGACTAAGACAAGGGGACCTTTATCCCCATATCTTTTCACTCTTGCCATGGAGGTTTTATGAAGTATATAATCAAGGACTTAGCTAATAAGGGCCAAATCCAATTTCACTCCAAATACAGACCTCTTAAAATTGTCTCACTCTCTTTTGCTAATGATTTATTGTTATTCTCCAAAGCAAACTCCAACTATATTTCTTCTTTAATGGGAGCCCTAGAATCTTTTAGGAAACTATCTAGTTTGTCTATAAATACTAACAAGAGTCAACTAATGATATCAGGAGGGGCAGAACCCCTTACAAACTCCTTAACATCCTTAATAAGCTGGAAATGATGCAAATCCCCCATCACTTATTCATGTATTCTTATAAACACGAAAAGAACCTCCCTTATGGACTTTAGACCTATTTTGGAAAAGATACAAGGCAGGCTAGCAAGTTGAAAAACCAAATCATTGTCTTTGGCGGGTAAAATACCACTGGTGAAATTAGTACTAAGCAACTTACATGTCTATTAGACATCACATATTTGGGTCCTTAAAAATGTATTAAGGCAATCAATAAGATACTAAATAGATTCATCTAGAATGGAAAAGTTGAAGGCAAAGCTCCTGTTAAAATTTAAATGGGAGCAGGCATGCAAAGCCAAAAGGGAAAGGGGATTGGGCATTCCATCTATAAGGATTTATAGCCAAGGACAGGTGCTAAAAAGATAATGGAGGCTTTTAACTGATAAGTACTCACTTTAGATTAGATGGATGCATTCTCACTAAGGAAAACAAGGAAATATTTGGAATTAGAACCCTAAAACTAATACCTCTTCAACACTAAAGCATATACTAACTCTCAAGCAACTACATAAAGAAGATTTCTTTTACAGAATAGGGAATAGAGCCTCAACCTTATTATGGCATGATAATTGAACCAATTTAGGATCACTATCAGAAGCCCAGGTGTTAATGTCTTTAATGTTTGAGGCAGGGACGGAGCCATGTATCATGGCCCCCCTTTCAAATATATATTTTTTAATTACTTATATAATTAAAATTTTTAAATTTACAAATATAAGTGGCCCCCTTTTAAAAAAAATCCCTACCTTTAAAAATCTCAGCCCCCTTTAAAGTTGAGTCTGGCTCCGTCCCTGGTTTGAGGTAGGAGATGAGGCCACTGCACTAGAGGCCATCTGTAACGCCCCAAATTAGGGGTTAGAATATGAAAGAAATTCAGTACGTTTTATGATTTCTATTTGGATATTTTGGCATGCATTCATGACATTTTCAGGGTAAAGTGGTTTAATGAAACTTTGGATCGATTCGGACTGTA
>JANVCL010000008.1:30585882-30614756 GCA_026546855.1 Erythroxylum incrassatum
ATGGTACAAGCGATTTGATAGGTTTATGATCGAGCAGAAGTACACAAGAAGTCATTATGATCATTGTGTATACTTTCACAAGCTACAAGATGGAACCTTTATTTATTTGCTTTTATATGTTGATGATATGCTTATAGCATGTAAAAGCAAAATGGAGATTGAAAGATTGAAGACTCAACTGAGTAATGAATTTGAGATGAAGGACTTAGGAGAAGCTCCAAAGATACTATGTATGGAAATTGAAAGAGATAGAACAAAAGGCAAGATTGGCCTGTGTCAAAAACAGTATTTAAAGAAGGTACTACACTATTTCAGGACGAATGAAAATTCAAAAGCGGTTAGTACACCTCTTGCTCCTCATTTCAAACTTAGTGCTTCTATGTCTCCTAACATAGATGAGGAGAGACATTACATGGCTAAAATTCTATATGCAAGTGTTGTTGATAGTTTGATATATGTTATGGTGTGTACTAGGCCTGATATTTCACAAGCTATTAGTATTATCAGTAGATATATGCATAATCTAGGAAAAGGGCATTAACAAGCTATGAAATGGATTCTACGGTATATTCTGGGTACTGTGGATATTGGTTTATCATTTCAGCAAGATGAAGTTAATGGTAAATGTGTTGCTGGATATGTAGATCTGATTATGCAGGTGATTTGGACAAGCGTAGGTCCACTACAGGTTTTATATTCACTCTTATTGGAGGGCCAGTGAGTTGGAGATCAACTTTGCAATCTACATTTGCTTTATCAACTATTGAGGCAGAATACATGGCAGTAACAGAAGCTATTAAAGAAGCCATATGGCTTCAAGGATTGTTTGATGACTTAGGGTTCCATTAGGACCATGTGGATGCTCATTGCGACAGTCAGAGTGCTATTTATTTAGCAAAGAATCAAGTTCATCACGCACGTACAAAACACATTGATGTGAGGTTCCACTTTGTTCGAGAGATTATTGATGAGGGTGATATTCTTCTTCAGAAGATTGGGACCACCGACAATCCTGCTGATATGTTGACAAAACCAGTTTCGTTACTCAAGCTTAAGCATTGCTTAAACTTGATTGGTATTTGTAAAATTTGTTGAGTGCCCTGTAGGGGATTGGGAGACAACCATTGGGAATTCTATTTCGAGGATTTGAGCCAAGTTGGAGATTGTTGAGTATTGTCTCAAAGTCAAAAATGGTAGCTTCTCAAAGTCATAAATTGTAGGCTTTTGGTGATTGTTAAGTCAGAAATGGTGGCTTGATGCAGCTGGCCTTGACCTTCATCCATTGAATTCTCTATAGAAGAGAAGCAACAACAACGGAGGAGAGAAAATAGCAAAAGATTTCTTGTATGAGAAGAGAGCAGAAGTTGTTTAGTGTGAGAGAGTAGAAAAAATTTTTAAAAGTGAGAGAGAGCAGAAATTTTGAGAGAGAGATTATTATATATATATATATTTGTTTTTCTTCCTAGTGGGAGTGTGTGAGCTTGGGTCTTTTGGGAAATTGAGTGATAAATATTATTGTATGCTCTCATTGATTACAGTGAAATACTTAGTCGTCTCCAAATTGGACGTAGGCATTGTCAAACCAGTATAAAAATCTTGGTGTTCTTGTTGATGTTTTATTTTTCACTTCGAATTTATTAACGTTTCCGCACAACACATTTACGTAAAAATTCCAGCAACTCTATTACGTCTTTTGTGATTTTGATCATCCTACACTAGTTTATAGTTGGATTGCATGTTGTGATTGTTTGGTACAATAATTGAAGTTGCATGAAGGGATAAAAATGAAAAAAAATGTGATTGAAAAATGATAAAAGAAAAGGAGAAGAGAAGAGGGTGAAGAAAATGACATATTTTGAATTTTTAATTTGCACATACGGGCAAAATAAGAAATACAAAAAATGAAGGGGTAAATCTGGAATTTACTTCCAAGAAGGGCAATTTTGGTATTAATTGAAATGGACGAGGGTAAAATAGGACTTTTCATTAGTTAAGGGTATTTTAGTAATTACGGTGGTTAGGTTGGTATGGATATTATTTTTATAATTAAGAATAAATTAGAAAGAGAATAATGTTGGACTATTAAGTGTATTTGAGTTGAAATTTTTCATAAATTAGTCTAATAGAATTTTTTTAAAGTTTAGGTCTAACAGTCTGAATAAGGAATAAATTGGACTATAAATTAGTTGAGTTTGAAATTGAGGTAAAGATAACTTTGGACTATACTCTTAGAATAACATACCATTCTGTTGTTAATAAATTATTGTTTGTACTGAATGATATTGTGAATTAGTCATTAATTGAATTAATGATTAATGACTAATGGTTTCATATATAAGTTACAAGGTGTTTCGTGTTTATGTTTGTTATGCATATTAAGATGTATCAATCGGTTAATTTGGTAAAAATGTGTTATTAAATAGAGATTGGTTGATAATATATTGTGAATAATTAGCAAAAATTGAGAATCGGTGGCTTACCTAGGATATGTTACATTTGATGGCCTTAGATTGATAGATTGTGTCAACATGAGCGAGTGGTGGCTAGGTATCTGTATATGGGGCATATACCAGGGCATCCTAAGTCTCTGAGGATGTGTTGTGCTGATGGTTAGGTATCGGGATATCCTGAGTCTTGGGGATATCCTGTGCCGATGGATAGGTACTAGAGTAATACTAGGGTACTAAAAGAGATTGAGAAATTAAGGTACCCTGTGCCGATATTTATACATTTAATTACGTATCCACTTAGTGAGTGATTATGAGGAGATGAGATGCGATGAGCCGATAGACCATTAGATGTAAGCGTACTAGGTTAAGCAGGGCTCAGGCAATCAAGTTAATGATGGGATAAAGCATCAATGGTAGTATATACTAATATGTGTGTTAATCATTGTTTGGTAAAATTTTTGAGATATTTGTTAATTGTTTGGTTTAGACTGAGTAATGTTATGAACATTCGTATTATATGTATGTTTTAATCAGTTGACTAAGTGTTATAATTATTTATTGAGTTACTTGGTTTTAAGGGTACAGTCGTTTACCTTTACTAAGTAGGTAGCTTACCCCTTGTCATTATTTGTTTAAGAGATCGAGTGATTGCTGATAACCATAATATATAGGATGAACAAAGTGGAGTTTAGGTAGGGCTAGCAGATTAATTAAGTAAAGTTAGTCGATTGTATATATTTTTAATATGACAGTTTGGGTAGTTGTGTTATATAGAATATTTTTATATTTAACAAACAATCCTCTCTTTTGAAATTAATAAGGAATTGGATGATTAATGGTATGTTTTGGGAACTATATGGTTAATTGTCATATAAGAATTTTCGGAGCATCACATTAGGTGATATCAAAGTAGGTTTACGTTTCTAGGGACGTATTAAGTGAAAAAAAGCTAACGATGTGTTCTTGTCTTATCTAGGATAGCTTCAGAAGATGATATTGCTGGCCCTGAGTCACCTAGGGAATCAAAATGTTAGATCTATGCTCCGAATGTACTAGACCAAGGGGATGCCCAAGCGAATAGGGTAAGATGAGAGGTGACAATCCTACCACAGATGATGCAGTTCTTTCAGATAATGCAGGAAATTGTTACTACGTCTCCAGTCTGAGTTGATTATGGGGTGGATCACAAATATGAAAGGATCTGTAAGATGGGTGCAGTAGAGTTTCGAGGTACTACTGATCTTGAGGAGAATGACGCATGGTAGGAGTAGACAGAGATAATTTTAGACCGCTTGGAGTGTACCTTGGAAAGAAGGTTGCATGTAGTACATTGTTTCCTTATTCCAGGGCAATGCACTAACTTGGTGGAAGTCAATGAAGAGACTCGAGAGATGACTGGGTAGGAGTTCCAGAGAGAGCTTAGAGATAAATACACCCCGCGAATATATCAAGATCGAAAGAAGATGGAATTAAAAAATGTGGTTCAAACAGAGGAGATGTCAGTGGCTAATTATAAGGCTCGCTTTACAACCTTATCTAAGTATGCATTGGAGATTATAGAAAATCCCAAAGATAGATGTTACCAATTTAAGTAGAGTTTAAGGATGGATATTTGTTTGGGTTTAGAGGCTATTACTTCTAATTTCAAGAAGTTAGTAGAGACTACACTCAGAATGGAGGATGTAATAGAATAAGGTAAAGGAGAAGAGAGCTAAAGAGGTGATCGAAGAGTCATCAAAGAGAGGGGAGTCAATCAGTTAAAAGGGGAGTTACTCATACTGGTCGGTGGGGGGGGAATCTATGAGAGATGATGACACATGGAGTAGAAGTGATAATTTCTACCGATCTAATAGAGATCAAGGAGCTGGTAGGGATTCAAGACAACATAGCATTACTAGTGCACCATCAGTTGAATCAGATAGGGAGGATAGTTAGAGGTTCAAATGATCTTTTGATAGAGAATTTGGAGGATTTCAGAGTTGTGCTACTTGTGAGAGATTTCACAAGGGACTATATTGGGAACCCACTGGGATCAATCAGGCATGTTATATTTATGGAGAGTGGAGGCACTTATAGAGAATTTGTCCGATAGAAGGGAGGAGTTTAGGAGTGAGGGCAGAGGAGACTGTATAGGGTCAAAGTAGTGCCTTTGGATTGAGCAAAACTTTTAGTAAAGGTGTTGGTTGAGGAGTTGGACGTGAACCAACAGTGGGTACAGGTACTAGTGGGACATCTTCAGCTCAGAGTCAAACTCAAGCTAAGATATATCATATGACAAGAGAGGAAGCGCCTGCAGCCAATAATGTCATTTCTAGTACAATTTTGTTATTTGATATTAAAGTTTATGTGTTATTAAACCCAGGATTTACACACTCTTACATTTCTTTAAGTTTGTCCCTAAATTTTAGGAAGAGGTAGTCCCTTAAGATATGACCTAAGAGTGTTGTTACTAGTAGGAGACTGTGTGGTAGTAAATAGTGTAAGGAGGGAAATGCTTTGAGGATTGGTAAAGTGGAGCTATTAATTGACTTGACAGTGATGGAATTAAGAGAGTTTGATGTGATTCTTGGGATGAATCGGTTGGCACAACATCGAGCTGTGGAAGATTGTTATGCGAAGGAGGTGATGATAGATTCTTTAGGTAACTCGAAAGTGATATTTGTGGGGTATTACAGAGTGGTCCGAGCATTTATGATCTCGATCACAACTGCTAGATGGTTGATATTGGATGAGTGTGAGGCATATTTGGCTCATATTATAGATATGAGGGAGGTGAGTCCTGATATTCCTGTGGTGAAGGAATTTTCAGAGACTATGCTTGGGGTTGCACCAATTTCTATTTCACCTTACAGAATGGCTACTATTGAGTTACATGGGTTAAAAAGGCAGTTAAAGGAGTTGTTGGAAAAGGGTTTTATTAGACTGAACACAACACCATGGGGAGCTTTAGTGTTGTTTATAAAGAAAAAGGATGATAGTATGAGACTATAAATGGATTACCGACAACTAAACAGGCTGACAATGAAGAATAAGTACCCGTTGCTAAGGATAGATAATCTTTTGGATCACCTGAGGGGAGCTATCATATTTTCCAAGATTGACTTGAGATTAAGATATTGGCAATTGAGGATAACTGAGTCAAGTATTCCCAAGAGAGCTTTTCGTACTCGGTATGACCATTATAAGTTCCTAGTGAAGCCTTTCAGGTTGACTAATGCACTAGGCACATTCATGGTAATGAGGAACATGACTTTTCATAAGTATTTGGATCAATTTGTGATTGTGTTCATTGATGATATATTGGGTGTATTCGAGAAGTAAAGCGAAGCATGAACAACATTTGAGGATTGTGCTATAGATTCTAAAGCAGAGACAGTTGCATGCAAAGTTGAGTAAGTATGAGTTTCGAATGGAGCAAGTAATTTTTTTTGACATGTGGTGTCTTAAAAGGGAGTGATGCCTGATTCTACTAATGTTATTGTACAATCGTAATCAACAACTTTATCCATCTTCTCTGCCTTAAGTTTAACTCCCTCTGAGTTAAGATATACTTGAGGCTTTTATGATCTATAAGGATTCGAAATGTCCCCCTATACAAATAATGTCTACAAATCTTAAGAGCATACACAATTATTGCTAACTCCAGATCATTAGAGGGATAATTTAACTCATGCACTCTCAACTGACGAGCGGTTTAAGCTATCACCTTTCTATGCTGCATCAATAGACACCCTAAACTTATCCTCGAAGCATTAATATATACCTCAAAACCTCCACCACCTGATAGTAACTCCAAAATTTTGCTTGAAGTTAATCTTCGCTTAAGCTCCTCAAAACTCTCTTGACACTGATCAGTCCACTCAAACTGAACTCCTTTCTTCAACAGTTTGGTTAACGAGTTAATTATTGTCAACAATCCTGCTAAAAAACTTCCATAATACCTAGCAAGTCCTAGAAAACTCTATATCTCTTATATATATCTAAGTAATTCTCACTCTATAATTGTATTAACCTTAGTAAGATCAAGCATCCCTCCCTTTCGGGACACCACGTGTCAAAGAAAAAATATCCGCTCTATCCAAAACTCACACTTACTCAACTTTGCATGCAATTGTCTCTCCTTTATAATCTATAACACAATACTCAAACATTGCTCATGCTCCTCTTTACTTCTCAAATACACCAAAATATCATCAATGAACACAATCACAAATTGATCCAAATACTTTTGAAAAGTTCTGTATGTCAATGCCATGAATGTACCTGATGCATTAGTCAACCTGAAAGGTATCACTAGGAACTTATAATGATCATACCAAGTACGAAAAGTTGTCTTGGGAATACTTAACTTAGCTATCCTCAACTACTACTTTCTCAATCTCAAGTCAATCTCGGAAAATATGACGACTCCCCTTAGCTGATCCAAAAGATCATCTATTCTCAACAACGGGCACTTATTCTTCATTATCACCTTATTTAGTTGTCGGTAATCCATGTATAGTCTCATGCTATCATCTTTTTTCTTCATAAACATCACTGGAGCTCCCCATGATAATGTGCTCGGTCTAATAAAACCATTTTCCAATAACTTCTTTAATTGCCTTTTTAACCTATGTAACTCAACAGTAGCCATCCTGTAAGGTGCAATAGAAATCGGTGTAACCCCAGGCAAAGTTTCAATGGTGAAATCTATCTCCTTTTGAGGTGGTAAACCTTCTAATTCATCTAATAATACCTCCAAAAATTCCCTCACCACAAGAATATCCTTTAATCCAGGACTCACCTCCCTCGTATCTATAATATGAGCTAGATATGCCTCACATCCATATAATATTAACCATCTAGTAGTCGTGGCCGAGATCATGTTAGTTTATTCATCATTTTCTTCAATTTTTTGTTGTCACTCCAGCATCCAATCTATAACATAACTTTGCAAGCTTTTTTCTCTCGGTTGCCATTGTCATCTTAATTATTATTATGTTATTAACCAATCAAGCACACAAATATCATACTAGCCAACCATTTTTATTTATTTATTTTTTATAATCCTACCTAAAGTTTCCAACTTTGTCTAAAGTGAGATTTCAAGTTTTTATATCATAACCAACTATTATAACAACTAGTCCAATGTCTAGATGTTTATTTATTATAAGATATGTGATGCAGAATTTTAGAGCCTTTTTTAGTATTCTATTAGTAATTTATAATTAAAAAATTTGCTAATAAACTTACATTAATAAGATATAAAAACTAGTCAGCAGCGACACAAATTTAATAAATTAATATAATAGGAAAAATTAATTAGTAATGAGGTTGAGTATAATAGTTGGTATAATAAGAAAAATTGATCAATAATTATTGATTACTAGTAAAAAATTTAAATTTCAAATAATCAACTTTTATATATTTAAAATATGAATTATGATGAAATAATAAAATTTTATCATCTTATTTATTAGTATTATTAAATAATAAATATTTTTTGAAATATGTAATTTACTATTATGTAAAACTAATAAAATATGTTGAATAATATTACTTAATCATTAGTAAATAACTTAAAATTATATATTGAATATTATTATAAGATTATATAGTTAATGATATGAACATAATAAAAAAATTGTAATTTGTTATTAACAATATCAATCAAATTTTATTAGTTACATCATCATCACACCCAGTCCGAAGTCCCAAAATAAAGCGTACTTTGGGGAGGTCTGATAGTACGCAACCTTACCCCTACATAATAGAGAGGCTGTTTCCGGTTGACCCACATGCAGATGTGAAAATAAAAGAGTGATGTAGGTTAAAGAGTAAATAAGTAAAACAGGCACGCTAAATTATTATGTAAATAAAATTACAATAAATACATAAATAAATAAATATAAAATATAACCAAAGGATATACCTGATGGTGTCCAGATCTGCTAGTACCTGATAAGCTACAAAGTCTGGCTCTTCTTGTCTCTAGTTAAGCTAGGAGTCCTTGTTCAGAGACCCTGAAGGCATGACAATCCTACGGTTTTAGACGGCCTTGTGGGATCTTTCCCCTTACACTTGTCCTGAAAACCCAAGTTGTAGGCCTGAAAGCCTTATCCAAGACTTAGAACTAGAAAAGGCAGAAAAGACATTGGGTTAGACTCCTACGCGATAACTACGTAGTGCGAGCGTTAGAGTAAACATCTCCTACTAACTTACTCAACTGTTTGGGTGAACTTTAAAGGGTATCCTTTACCCTTATCCGATCACGCCAGACTTTTCTATTTGTAGCCACTACCTCAGTAAGGGCCAACTTTGACATATCTTTCTTGATCACTTCCCTCCAATTCTTGTAAGGCCTCCCTTTCCTCCTCTTGTAGTCACTAAGGGTTATTTTCTCATATCATCATACTGAAGCATTAGAGGGCTTCCTGCGCACATGCCCAAACCACCTAAGCCTAGTTTCTCTCAACTTGTTAGCAATACTAGCCATATGTAGTATGTCTCTCACCACACAATTCCGAACTTTATCTCTTTTGGTAATGTCACACATCCACCGAAGCATATGCATTTCTACTACCAACAACTATCTTGTATGTCTACGTTTGGCAGGCCAACACTATGCCCCATATAACATGGTTGGCTAAATCACCATTTTATAAAACTGCCCTTTGAGTTTTAAAGGAATATTTTTATCATATAAAAAGCCTGATGTTCTTCGCCATTTGACCTACCCAGATCTAATACGATATACTATATTGTCATCGATATTATCATCTCTCTGAATGATAGACTCGAGATATTTAAAACTTGATTTCTGTGGTATGATGTCACTACCAATTGCTACCACCGCCTTATGTACCTTCTGACTTCCTGAAAAGTTGCATTCGAAATACTCCATCTTAGTCCTTCTCATTCTAAAACCTTTCAATTCTAACATTTCTCTCCACCATTTTAACTTGAAATTGACCCCCTCCTTTGTCTCATCCACTAGGACATTATCGTTAGCAAATAACATATACCAAGGAACCTCTCCTTGAATATGTTTGGTAAGTTCATCTAACACTAATGTGAACAAAAAAGGGCTTAAAGTAGAGCCTTGGTGTAGTCCAACACCTATAGAAAACGCTTCCATGTCGCCTCCTATCGTCCTTACGCTAGTCAATGCTCCTTTATACATATCCCTAATTACGCTGATATAAGTCATAGGAATGCCCTTTTCCTCCAAGCACTTCCATAAGAGTTCTCTGGGAACCCTGTCATATGCCTTCTCCAAATAAATAAAAACTATATGCAAATCCCATTTTTGTTCCCTGTAGCATTCCATTAGTCTACGGAGTAGATGTATTGATTCTGTCGTAGGCCTACCATACATAAATCTAAATTGGTTGGCCGATATAGAAGCAGCTCTTCAAATTCTCTTTCAATTACCTTCTCCTATAGCTCCATGGTGTGACTTAGTAATTTGATGCATCTATAGTTGTGACATTGTTGGATGTTCCCTTTGGCCTTGCATAAGGGATCAACCTACTCAATCTTTATTCATCCAGCATTTTGGCTGACTCGAGGATCACATTAAAGAGCTGAACTAATCACTCAATATCGACAACTCCTATTCACTTCCATACCTCTATAGGGATCTCATCCGGCCCTATGACCCTTCCACTCCCTATCCCCTTTAAAACCTTTGTAATTTCTCCCCTTGTGACCCTTTCCCATGAGTACCCGTTAAGAAAATGCCCCAACAAAGATGATTCGCCTAACTTTATGTTGACCAATATGTCTTCGTTATATAGGCTATAAAAGTATGTCTACCATCTCTTCTTGATGGCTTGGGCCTCTGTGAGTACTTGTCTTACTTCATCATGTATACAACAGACTTGGTTGAAATCCTTTGTCCCATATGCCCTATCTCGTGCTAGCTTGAAAATTTTTTGTGCTCCCTTGAACATATCCAAATCCCTGTATATAGTCTCGTATGCTTTTCCTTTAGCCACTGAAATTGTCTTCTTTGCCTTCTGTTTTGCTAGTTTATACCTTACTCTATTAGTTTCCCGCTCAGCCTCTGTTGTACTTGCTAAAAGATCTTTTTTTCACCTTTATCGTCCCCTAGACCTCGTCTAACCACCACCAAAATTCCATCCGCCTGGCCCCTGCCTTTTGGACATCCTTAGGAGTTTTGTGGCGGTTTCTCTTACTACGGAGGCTATTCCCTCCCACATCCGATTAACATCCCCACTTCCAGACCATGTTGTATTATACCGAACTTGAGTCCTAAATTGTTCCACCATGTCCCTTTTTAGCCTTCACCATCTAATTTTATGACATTGCTTAGTAAATTGTTGTGACCTCCATCCCTTAATTCCTAGATCCAAAACTAACAATTTATGTTGGGTTGATAAGCATGTGGCCGGAAGCACTTTGCAATCTTTACACTATGATTTGGCTATTTTCCTGATAAGGAAATAATCAATTTGTGTCTTTGTCGTGCTACTCTGAAACGTCACCAAGTGCACGTCTTTTTTCTTAAATAAGAAAATTGCTATTACTAACTCATACGCTATGGCCATGTCCAATACAACATTCCCACTATCATTTCTAGTGTCATATCCAAAGGCCGAGATGGGGTGCTTCTACAAATCTCTTATATTAGGCAATTCATCCTAGGAAGTGATTTTAATGGGCATATGGGGGTTGTTTCAGGCGAATATGCAGGAACTCATGGGGCCTACCCTATTTTACTTCCGCGTACTTCTCGAGTACTATAGTTTGAAACCCCCTATCTCCTTTGCTTTAGCCGTGACCACTTAGTCTCCTGAATGTAAACTATTTGTATCTTATACTTATCTAAAACCTCTACTAATTCCAAGGACTTCCTCGTGAGGGTCCCAATGTTCCAAGAGCCTATTCTTATAAAGTCATCTCCTTTTTTTATTTCTGCATACTGCACGCATCGAACTGATTGCCCTAATTCCATCCACTCGATTTAAAGGCATCCCTCCTATCTCATATCTTTCATGTTTCCCGTAGGTAATGTCCCAAGAAGTCCTTAAGAAACTGATAACAACAACAACAACAACAATAATAATGATGATGATGATAATGATGATGATGATGATAAAAATAATAATAAGAAGAAAAATCAATATATAATAAAATAATAATAAACTAGTAATAAAATAAAACTAAGATAAATAATAGATAATTTTCCAACCGAAGTGAGCCTCAATAATGAACAAAGAATACCAGCATGAAAACATCAGGTATGATTGATTAGAGCATGAAAAATTGTTGAAACTCGCACAATACAATACGTGGTCCAAGTAGAAACACACAACGTTCTCATCAAAGTTGAAGATCTCACTGAGCAATTTCTGAAGTGGCAGGAGAAATGGTCTTTGTGCCTAGTAAGGAGAGAGTCTAAAGAGATAAAATTTTCTAGAGGATGTTGATTAAAACACATTATAACCAAAAAAATAAAAGCCTTGTCTTATATAGGAAGACGCGTAAGACAAAAGAAGCAGGATAGTAACGGGAAGCAATAGGAAAAGATTGATGGGAGAGCATTAGAACGTACCAACAAGCTCCAACCCATCTTATACATGCAGGTAAAAGGATTGCCTTATGAGCTGCAGCGCATTGTTGGTGATATTTCCAATTAAGGGAAATCATACATTTAATAAGTTTCTAATGCAAGAAAAACTTTTTCTGCAGAGGGTTATTAAATGCCTTGATGATAACAACAAAATAAGTATTTTCAAAACAAACATGCTCTCTCTCTCTCTCTCCATCTACATTTACATCCTGCTGTTTTCTACGGAAAGAACTCAAAACCAAACTTACATTACGTACGTACTAAGCAAGTCTAGCATTCAATATGTAATAATTCTATTGTTGCCAACCATCTAACTGCAACTAACAACTTCCATGTAATGAATAAATCTAAATTACAAATAGAGATAAAACTATCTTAGAAATGGGGGTCTTTTATTTAACAGAGGTAATACATACAAGAAAGAAGAAGCAAAACCTCCTAACCTCATTTTGCATATAAATTATTAGAAAAGCACAACAGAAGCCAATGGTGGAAGAACATGGATGCATAAGACAAGCTTCACACTTCAAGGAAGGAATATCAACAAAAAGAAATCATTAAAAAATAAATAATAAAAAATGCAAACCAGTGACACCTTATTACCAGAAACCATCATTTCTCATGAAACTAAAGAAATTAGTGAGCTTTAGTCAGTAACTCAAAAAGATAGAGACTAGTTGTAAAGAATGTTATTGTTTGATTACCAAAAATTAGAAGAAAAAAAGGCAAGCCTAATAGAAACAAACTCAGAACCTCCAACAACAATTAATATATAATAGAAAGAAACTTACTATGATCAATAGAAACAATGGATACTACTAGCAACATAAATAAGCCCATCATATCCAATGAATCTTGACCTCCCTAATTTTCCAAAAACATAAAACCTAGATATGAAAATCTCAAGACTAACCCCAGAAAGCACAAGAAGGATACAAAGAGAAAACAAAAGATGTAATAGGGAATGTGGAGAGAGAAAAGGAAGCTTACTTGCTCCATGAAAAAAGAAAATGCTTATTTGCTAACATACCTTTGATTGTTCAAGACAAAAAATTGGTAAATCTAGATGGGTTATTGTTATTTGAATCCATTTTTAGTCATACAGTGGTTAATTGAACACAATAGTAAAAGCACAATACTTGAGCTGACGAGTAGTCGAGACTCGAGACTCCATGGCAGGAAAATGATGGAATAAAAGCTCTCGTGTTTTCAAGCTCTTAGCAAATATATGTCATCAATTTGAACAAAAATGTTGCCCAGAAGAGAGATCAAAAACAAGAAGCATTTAACCATGGTAGACCTTTGTTAAATTGAAAGCTTCTAGTCATTTTTGTTTACTTGCTATTGCAAAAAGTATATATCTTTTATTCAAAACCCTAGGCATTTACATATTGATATTAATATGTAATAAAATAAAATTTTAATGAGGGACTTAATTCTTACCATGTTAAACTATAAATTATTAGTTATTAATAAAAATAACTATATTGCGAGTTATTTTTTTATACTTTTTGATATAAGTAATGACATGTAAATATGATAAATCTATATATCATAAATCAATTAAATTACTTATTTTTATTTATAAAACTTTTAGAATAAATTTTAGTCATTTAGCTTATTAGTATAATAAATAAAAGACTTAATTTATTATCACAATGAATTAATAAATATTATATTTAAATTAAACTCATTTAATAAAATTTTTATTTAATAAAAAATTAATATTACATATTAAATATAGTCATATATTTAATATAAGTAATGATATGAAAATATGATAAATTAATTTGTTTAACTCTAGGACTATGTAATTTTCTAACTCTAATAGTCTGATCCCTTATAAACGTAGTTACTTATATATTAAAAAATTGTCACATTAATTAGAATCAATGACATAACTTAAAAGAAAGACTAATTTTTGACTTTTCAAAAAATATATAGGTCACTTATAAACTTTCTAAAAGTATTGAATGAAATTGACATCAAAAGTTGATGTATTTTGTTTTTAAAACAATTTTAAATATGAAACTTGGTACATAAACAAGGTACAAATCCCACGTACAATTTCAGACAACATTAAGGATATAATGGAAATATAAGGTGAAATACGAAAATCTATAAAGCCCTCAATCATCAAAACCAATACCAAGATGATTAAGGAAAAAGAAGCAAAACGATATTTGTTTTGCATAATAAAATTAAGATTGCATATGCTCTTCATTGTCGATTCAACTTCCTTATAATTGTT
Source organism: Erythroxylum incrassatum (assembly GCA_026546855.1). Classification (NCBI taxonomy): domain Eukaryota; kingdom Viridiplantae; phylum Streptophyta; class Magnoliopsida; order Malpighiales; family Erythroxylaceae; genus Erythroxylum; species Erythroxylum incrassatum. The sequence continues at coordinate 30,600,161 of JANVCL010000008.1, forward strand.
CCATTTGTTTCAGAACGCATGGATATAAAAGATGATATTAGTTATGATTTATATAAAAGAATCGCAAAGAAACTTATAGAGAGGAAAATACGTAGGAGGCAATCCCATATGTTTTTGCATACCTCTCTTCCATCCAAATTTACTTTTAAGAATGAAGAAAAAAACTTTAAAGACTTCAAATATCAATTAGCTTCCATTATAAAAGTTTAACATAATATGTTATTTTCTTCATTTGATCATAACGTTTGCATTCGTTGCATCTGCCTGGTTCATCCTTTTTAAATTAAGTGGTGACGTCCTTCACAAGGATACGAGTGAAGAAACATTAATAGCACATACAACAAATGTACTAAAACACTATAAGAAAATCATAAATTATCGACAGAAAATTACTAACAGAATAAAAACTGTAGCTAATTAGAGATGGAAAATCAATATCTGTCGGTAACATTGTAGTGAAAATTTTCATTTTACGATGGACAGGTAAAAGTGGAGGGAAAATATCCCGATAAAATTTTCAATGGAATATAGCGATGAAAAAGTAATACTCATCAATAAATTAGGCAGGAACGCTTGCTGCAATAAACTAGCGTTGGGGATTTACTGACAAATCTATGTTATGTCAGTGAATTTCTGACAATATAACCGCTCCGTCGATAAATTTACACAAAAATGTTTGGTTCAATAATCAAGTGTTGGGGTTTACCAACAGTAATATGTTTCGTCGATGATGTTTCAAAGGTCTGGGCACTCCGTCGTTAACTTCAGCTTAATCGTTTTAAATAAATCGAAAATGAAGTCATTTTTGTTTGGGGTTAAATCCATCCCAAATCTTCCCCCCTCATTTTCTCCTATGTGTTATTGCCATCTTTTCTCCTCATTGTCGCTCATCGTCATAGGTCATCGTCGTCCCTCATCCTTTTCTCCTTGTCGTCGCTCACTCATCACGTGTCATTGTCATCATCTTCCTTTAATTGTTAGTTGAGGTAACATTTTATTCTTTGATTGTTTTTTACGACGTCGTTGAGTTTTGTTCGTTACTGTGTTTTGCGTACTACTTTGATTGTCATTGTCTTCTTTTATTTTTTTCGGTTATCTTCTTTGGTCGTTAACTCACTTTAGCTCTGTCATCTTCTTCCTTCACGTGCTTCAGTGACTTATTCTGCGTGTCGGTTGAGGTAAGTGGGTTTTATTATTTACTAGGTTTTTAAATACTTGGTTTAATTTGGTATTTGTTTGTGGTTTGAACCTCCCATTTGAACTTGTGGCATTTTTAATGTAAATGGCCTGCACCAACCAAAACTTGTTTGTGGAATTACACTTCGGTTTGTGGCTTTAAATTTTAAGTATTGTTAATCTAAATTTTATGTATTGTTAATCTAAATTATTAGCTTTAAATTTTAAGCATTGTTAATCTCTATCATTAGTACATTTTCTTATTAGTTGTGTTTGGTTGTTACATTCTTAAAGTTGGGTTTATCAATTAATTAATATAGGATGGGTTTGAATTATAGTTCCAAATATCTGAATTTCGTCAATAGGTTATTTCATTGATACTCTCTGAATTGATTAGGTTCTCTTTACTTTCATGTTCTCGCCCCATTTTTGGTTGGATTTTTCTATTTTTCTTTACATATATTTGTCTTGTGATGGGATTGATAAATGAATGATTTTAGGGGGTTTTGAGGAACTTTAATATAGAATATTGGTTGAGTTGTCTTGTAAATGACATTATGGATTGAGGACTATGGTTTTGTTTATGTATCAATATAGGAGGGGTTTGAATGCTAAACAAATATACTATGGTATTATTGCATTTTTAGAGGTTCGTATGGTCAATTAGTAACATCATATAGGAAACATTTTAACATTTTTATAGTTGCTAAATTGCCATTCTACATAGTTTTGAAATAATGACTTTATTATGTACACATTTCATAAATCTATTATGTATTATATAAAGACTTATTTCCGAGGATTTCTTAATCTAAGTTGAACATCAATTTGTATGAAAAGTTGCTAGAAATTTGGATATGACGTTAGAGAGATTAAGGATGATATGTTGGATATTCGAATGTAGGGTAAAAATACTACTTATTGTTTTAGTATCTGTATTTCTACCCTATATAGAAACAAAGTTGATGTATGGCTAGCAAAACTCATCATTTCAATGCTCCACTCGATTAAGGGAATAACACAATATTGAGGCCTCTATTTCTCTTTTTACATTATTTGTGTTAGTGAATTTAGCTATTAAGAACATGCAACTTTCGTTGATTTTTTAAATCATGTTCACTTTTTTCTTTTAGTATTACGATTTTTTGTCAATTTCTTGAAGGCATTAGACTAGTAAATCAATCTCTTCTTTTTTTAAAAACAATCATTTGATTAATTTATTTAGGCTTAACGGTGAAACAATGCCACGTACCATAGTTTTGAAATCAATTGTAGGTAATTAATTCAATCAAATAATACTTCAACTTCGATGTGATTAATGCCAACTTAATATTAACACAAGAAATTAATACATTTTATAGACAAGACAATTCTTTCCATAATAAACCCCTAGGATGGTATATAGGTTGGAAACTCATGATGCAGCTCCTATAAGGCTTATCGGTGAAAAATTCCATGAGTCTAGGAGTCACAACGAGAACTTGATTTCTTAATTCACAGGTGTAAACAATGTCACGTATCATAGTTTTGAAATCAATTGTAGGTGATTAATTCAATTGGTTAATACTTAGGGGATGTAGAACTTGTTTTCTTAATTCATAGGTGTAAACAATGCCACTTATCATAGTTTTGAAATCAATTGTAGGTGATTAATTCAATTGTTTAATACTTAGGGGATGTTGTGTAAAGTTTAGATGTTCTGTATACTTTGGGGAACATGAAGGATACTAACTATGGAATCACCATCTGAAATTAACAGTTTTGCATAAATGAGTAATGTTCGTAGATCTTGGACGTATAGACGATTAACAACTGATGGTTTCATTAATCCTGAGTTTGTTGAGGGAGTTGAAGCTTTTATTCATTATGCATGTTCTCAACCTATATATATGGATGGCCCAAAGATTAGATGTCCATGTAAAAAGTGTAAATACATTCGTCTCCTTCCTAGTCATAAAGTGAATGGACATTTTCTGAGAAAAGGGTTTGTCCCAAATTATTTTGAGTGGACACGACATGGGGAACCATTGATTTGTAGCACCTCAAGGGGTAATGAAGTACAATCGTCAATGAACTTAAATAAGTTTGAAGGGGGGAATTGGATTTGGAACAAATAATGTGGATGCAAATAAAAATCCTTACATGCAAATGGTTTATGATGCAACTGGTTATACCTTTCAGGAAAATATAGAAAATCTTGAAGAAGAACCAAACCTATATGCAAAATAGTTTTTGACTTACTACACTCAATTGACTAAGAATTATAGCCAAATTGTGAGACAATGACTCAATTGTCTTCAACTACTTGAATATTGAACATAAATTCTAAAGGGTATATTTCTAATCGTAGTTTAGATAAAATTATTGGATGGTATAATGAATCATTGCCTCCTAATCATACAATGGTTAATAGTTTTTATAATATGAAGAAACTTATTAGGGGCCTTAATTTGCTTGTTAAAAAGATTGATTGTTTAAAAGATTGATTTTTAATTGGGATGTATGTTGTATTGGGGAGATGATGTGAAATTACAAAAGTGAAAATTTTGTGGTCAATCTAGGTTCAAGCCTAGAAAGCGTTCTTTGAAACAAAAATTAGTACCCTGGAAGCGGATGTATTATTTCCCGCTAACCTTGAGGCTTTAAAGACTATATGCTTCTGATGTTACTGCATCTCATATGACATGGCATAATAAACACGAATAGGAAGATGGAATAATGAGTCATCCATCAGATGCATTGACATGGAAACATTTCCATGACAACAATTATGAGTTTGCAGCTAAAAGTCGAAATGTTAGGTTGGGATAGTCGATGGATGGATTCCAACCTTTTGGTCAATCCGACCAGTAATATTCATCATAGCTAATCATAATTACTTCTTATAATTTTCCTCTATGGATGTGTATGAAAGAGGTATATATGTTCTTGACTGTGATTGTGCCAGGGCCTACAAATCCAAAGCATAAATTTTATGTATTCTTATAGCCATTGATATCTGAATTGCAGCATCTTTGGGAATATGGTGTTGAGACATATGATGTGTTTTTGAAACAAAATTTTGTGTTGAGAGCAGCTTTGATGTGGACCATTGGTGATTTTTCGGCATATGCCATATTGTCTAGATGGAGCACAGCAAGGACGTTAGCTTGTTCTTATTGTGGCAATGATTCTGATGTGTTTTATCTTCCAAACGGGGGTAAAACATGTTGGCTTGATAACCACAGGTAATTTCTTCCTCCAGATCATCCATTTATACGCAACAAACAAAAGTTCATTAAAAATAGGATGGTAAAAAACACCTCCTCCTCCTCACAAAACTAGTGAAGAGATATTGCAAGAGATTGAGAAATTAGGCTTGCTGAAATTTACAGAATTTAAAGTTGATGAAGTTAATACAAGCAATAGTAAAAACTTATTTGGAGAAAATGAAGCATCTTTTTGGATTTTTCATAATGGAAAACTAATTTGGTACGTCATAATTTAGATGTGATGCATATTGAATGTTATTTTGAAAATTTGTTCAATACCATAATGAACATTGAAGGGAGGACAAAAGACAATGCAAAATCACGAACTGATTTGAAACTTTTTTGTAGAAAGAATGAGTTACATAAAGATCTTCACATTGGTAAATATCCGAAAGCATGTTACACTTTGGACAAAAAACAAAAGGAAATGTTGTATGAATGGTTGAAAAGTCTAAAATTTCATGATGGTTATGTTTTAAACTTGGCAAGGTGTTTGGATATGAGGAAGTACAAATTATTTGGGATGAAAAGTCATAATTGTCATATGTTTATGCAAAGGCTAATTCTAATTGCATTTCGGAAGTTGCTACTGAATAAGGTTTAGGAAGTGATAACATAATTAAGTTTGTTTTCCAAAAGTTTAACATCATCTGAAATCAAGTTAGCTGAAATGGAAAAACTAGAAAGGGAAATGCCAGTAATTTTGTGCAAGTTCGAAGGGATTTTTCCTCCAAACTTCTTTAACTGTATGAAGCATCTACCTGTGCATTTAGTATACGAGGCTAAACTAGTCAATCCAGTTCAATATCGATGAATGTATCCGTTTGAGAGGTAATTCAACAAAAATGATTGTAATTGAAGTAACAATATGTTTTAGCAACTAAATTGTAATAACCCTGTTCACTAATATAGGTATTTGCATCAGTTAAAAAAATGTCAAAAACAAAGCTAGAGTTAAAGGTCCGATATGTAATGCTTATTTAGTGGAGGAAGCTAGTACATTTTGTTCACAATATTTTGAGTCGCATATTCACAAAAGAGAAAGAAAAGTTCCTCATAATGACGATAGGGGAGGAACAAGTGATGCTAATGGTAACTTATCCATTTTCACATATCCTGGATGAACATATGGATGTTCAATAAGAAGAATGTTAACAAAGGAAGAAATTGAGGCTTACCATGGTTACATTTTATTAAACTGTCAAACGATTCAACCTTTCGTGCAGTAAGTTGAAATTGATTATTTAGGTTTTGAAATTTAGTGTTATTTATAACCAAAATACATAATATTTTTTTAGATTATACGAGGAATTGTTACGTGAGCTAATGCTCGACAAAGCATAGGATGATATCAATAAAGAAGTTGAAAGACACTTTCCTCGATAGTTCGAGAAATATGTAAGTTTTCACTTACAAATATTGAAATGATTAAATTATAAGATTTAAGTGTTCAAATGACATTATACTGTTTACTATGATAATTTCCTTAGTGTAGGCCTCAGAAAATCCAATAGAGAAGAAGTTCATATGTTATCTTGCAAAGGGACCTTTGTGAACTGCTAAATCATAACTAATGTATTTTGTTAATGGATACAAATATCATACAAAATATCATGGTCATAGTATGACAACAATAAATAGTTGAGTTTGCATACAAGGAGAATTGATGGATTACTATGGTAAATTATTGAGATACTTGAAATTAAGTACCTTACATTTCCAATAAAGCGAAGTGTAACTAGTTTGATCCAACTCCAAATGTTGGTACAAAAGTGCATAGCCGATACAATCTAGTTGAAATCAACAAGCAAAGAAGATTTAGACAATTTGAACCTTTCGTGTTGGCAATGCAAGCAATCCAGGTGTATTATGTCCCTTTTCCCAGCTTATGATGAGATAAGTTAGATTGGTTGGCCGTTTGTAAAGTTAAACCTAGAGGTGTTTTTTAATCAAATGGAAAAAGAGAACAGAGAATTGAAAGTGAAGCGTTTCAGGAAGATGTTTATGAAATAAATACATCTACCACATATGACAATAATGAACCTTTGAACGATCCATCTAATGAATATGTTGAAATTTCATCTAGAGAGGATGACGAGGGCCAGAGATCTGAAAAGGGGCCTAAGTTTGATTCTAATTCTTCAAAAAAAGAAGATGACTTTGATTTATAATTAAGTGATGATAGCGATTAATTTGTGTTTTTAATTGAATATTATATTTGACAAATCAATTATTTCCTTTTCAATATGTTGTGTAAAATATTGAATTCAAATTGTTATATTTCTATAAAATTTAATAAAATATGAATTTCAGGTTGAAATATGCCACTAAAGAGAAAACAGAATGTAATGCGACCAAGGTTCAAATAACGATTCAAAACTACTTATTATCCAGCTGAAGCATCATATTCTGCAGTTGGAACTAAATCACCTCCTCCCCCTCCAGCTACTACACTTGAAGATGAGGCATCACCTTCCATACCTGCTGCTACACTGTCCACCACCCCTATATCATCCACTACCCCTATAGCGACAGAGATATCAGGAGTAAACGATGTAGATGAAGGAGGCGATCGATAGTCTGGAGCTGAGGGACCTGATGGAAGAACTTACATAAAAATTGTCAATAATCTATAAGTGAAAATACATGAAACACTATATGTTTATAATTAAGTTATAGGTTTAAATTTTAAAAATGGTATTACATTATTTGTTTTTATATTAGGTTGATTCCGTCTGGACCGTTCTCAAGAAACATGACATCCAAATTCAAGGAGAACATTGATCTTTAGGGTTATGTATGGAAGAATATCTCTCAGGCCACAAAGGAATTTTATTATCGAGAGTTTGAGGTAAAAAAATATTATTTTCTTTTTTAATTGATTTTTTACATTAATTAGATAAATATTATTACATTATAAGTATTTATCGAATGTTTTTCCTTTTGTTTCAGAATTTTTTTTGGGATTCTGAATTTGACACAATCATTTATAAAGTATGGGAGAGATAAGCACGTGCACATTATCGAGACTTTGTTGGTGCGATACACAAGGCTAGTGTACAATCACCTTATATTTCTTAACAATATGGAGTCATTGGCAGTAGTATTAGACATCACTTAAGGCAATGTCTATTTCAAAGCGTAATTCTACTAGCAAACATAGAGGACCAGGGGGAGAGAGTCTTCCCGTACATACCGGAGGATCTATTACCCATCACAAGCATGCAGAGAGACTTGTAAGTATTTACATTTTACATTTTTATTCTAATTTGTTTACTTTGTTGTATTTCATTTTAATTTGATGTGTGAATTTTGGAATGAAAATATGTGTATTATGGATAATGATAATGTTATAAATGTCTGGTGCCATATATGGCTGTGTTATTGAGTTATTTTTTTGTTCAACAAGGGGTAAATATCATAAAAATAGAGGAAACTCTGCTAAAATTTTTATAAACTCTATTTCACTTATAACATTTTATTCTTATGCAGGAAAAGTCTATGGGCATGAGGCTTATACCCCGTCAGCTCTTTCTGCACACTCACACTAAGAAGCATGACAGTATGACATTCGTCAACACCGAAGTAGAGAACTAAATGTATATGAAATTTATAGTTTAATATTAATGCTTAATAATTATCACTTACTAATATAAGCATTACCTTCTAATAGGACAAAAAACAAGAAAGCATTCAACGATAGTTTGAAGATGTTGATGGGACTTAAACTTATCTTCATGCAGTAAGTGGTAGGGACCGTCGTGGAAGGATATTCGGCTTATGTTCATTTATGAATACATATTATTCGCAATCCTCCACATCCAGTACAACAACAACGGTCTACAACCAATGAAGTCTATAAGCTTCGGAGCACAGTGCAGACATTGACAACTAAAGTGCAACAGTCGATGGAGTATATAGCTCAGTTTTGTAATGAGATGGATGAGTTGAAAGGGAGGGGTAGCATCTCATCGCTACAATCAGAGCATCCACAATCACCAAATCATTAGTGTACTTGTAGTCATTTCATTTGAATTACAAATACTTATTATGTATAATTTAATGTTTTTATTATCAATTAAGATAATTTTAATTTTATATCATCAATCAACTTTCTGTTTAAACAAATTAAATGTATAAACAATTCAAAATATTATGCACAGATAATTTATAACTGTTTAAATTATGCATCAACCATAAGATCATCAAATAAAATTTAATGACAGTATTTTTTAAATTATTGTTAATTTATGGATGAAAATACAAAATTGCATTGTTAAAATCAATTCTATTTACCAACGAAAAACAACAAACCATCAGTAATATTGACAGTAAGTAACAGACGGAATAACCAATTCCGTCGTCAACTTTATCGACATGATTTGCCGCAGAATAACCGTCGATATACTCACCAACGGAACAAACATAACCGTGGGCAATGTTGTAATAAACTTATTGACAGAATAACCAATATCGTCTATAAATCTACCGAAGGATAACTTTTGACCATAAAAAATTTACCAACAGTAGACCGTACAAACAACCATCTTTATTCATCAGAAATTGTTACCTATGGCCATTTCTACGACACCTTGATCCATCAATAAATTCCATCACTAAATTTTCTTGTCGACAGAATGTTTAGGTTTTCCATCAGTAATGTTCGTCGTTAAACGACATTTTTCTTTTAGTGAAAATATTCAAAGTGACTTATGCCTCATTAATGAAAGTGAATTCTTTAAATTCCTACTCATGAAATATTAGTTGTCATTAAACAAATTATGTGGTTCAAACCAATTCTCATCAAAAATAAAATATTGAATCTTTTATGAGAATTAATATTTTGAAAAACTTAGATAGTCAATGAAAATGCAAATACCCGCAATTATCAGATATGTATTCACAACCACTACTCCTAATATGGGCTCTCTAATTATTTGACCGAGGCTTTATGTTTTTGGGACCAACCATTTTTAGGATTAGTAAACACCTAATGCGTTAATCCCTTAAATTCAAAAGAACACTTTTAAGAATGAAGCCAAACAAAAGATGCCTTTGCTATTGCACTGTGCTGTATATATATATCCATTGACCTACTTTATTGCTTCCTTTATTGCTCCAACTTTCCTTTGTTGCTCCAAGTTAGTATGATAATAAGAGAAGACGCATGATGTAACTTCCACACTCTTTAATTTCAAGATCTTTGTTCTACATAATCAAATTTTATTCTATATATTCTTCGTCCTACATGATCAAAATTAGTAGATTAAAGTTTAGAAGATAAGCCTTTGTTTTACTTGTAGGTCTTAAAGCCAAATTGATCTTTTTTAATCTACAAATTAAATTGTTTAGAATTTATATAAGTTAAACTTGTTGATTGTTTCTTAGGAATTTTGTCTTACTCTCTATGATTTGAATTTACTTGTGAATATCTTTTTGCGCTCAAGTCTTTATTATGGATGAAAATATTTTTTTAAATGGCTATTTTATAGGTTTTAATGTCTCAATATGGAAGTATAAGGCTTTTTTATGGTGGATATTTCATGTTAGAGCCTAAATTCAGATATGTTAGTGAGGATATTGCTACATTTGAGAATGTTGATGTTGACTACGTTAGTAGTTGACAAATATATGAGATGGGGAAGGATTTAGGGTATAATAAAATTCATAAGGCATATTATAGAGTAACTGGTTTTAACTTTACAAGTCATTAAAAGTTATAGAGTCAAACCAAAGTTATATTAGACTAGCAAACCTTATGCAAATACATAGGATTATTGACATGTATGTAACTCATCATCAAGATACACCTTTTTATGCTCCTGACATATTACATGTAACTGGAGGAGAGGACCATGATAATGATGAACATGGTATAAATATAAAGGAATCAGGTGCACATGGGAATGTAGAGAAATAAGGTACATATGTGAATGAAAATTTAGAGGAAGAAGGTAAACATATGAATGAAAATTTGAAGGAATAGCATGCACATATGGATGAAAAATAATAAAATAGAGAGGAAAAAGGTGCATAAGTGGATGAAAATATAGAGAAATAGGGTTCACATTTTCAATTACACTTTTATGTAGACATTCCAGATGGCCATCATCCAATTGAAATTGAATCAACAGATCATCATAGTATTATTATTACTAATGAATATCCTAATAAAGAGGAGGCAAGTGAAGCTTTGTGTAGACCGGATTCAAATGTTAGGGATAATCCTATGGAGTGGAGATTAGGAATGGAGTTCAGAACTATAAAAGAATTTAAAGAAGTTGTTATCTATTATACAATACATATCTAATACAGTTTTAGGTTAAAAAATTGTGCAAGTAATCAGATCAGGGTTGGGTGTACTAATGGATGCTTATAGGTTGTGTATGTTGGATATGATAAGAACAAGAGATGTTTCAAAGTTAAAACAACCTCGATCACAGCTATTTCACAACAAACTCAATATTTTTGTTAATTCAAGCATATGTGGAAGAGCAAACAAGAGATTGAGGAAAGACAAAAAAACAAATTATATTAATGAATATGCGAAGTTACAAGTTCATATACATGAGTTGAAAATAAGTAATCTTGGATCAACAATAGAGTTACAATTATTAAGGAATTAAGAGAGTTTATTGTTACAGGTAATGATAAATAAAAATTCCATTAATGTATTAATACTTCATTATGTCAAGTTATACATTATATTAATACTTCTTTACATTTTGTTGCAGTGTAAAATATTATACATTTGTTTTGATGACGTGAAACAAGGATGGAAGCATTTAAGACCAATTGTTTAGATTGATGGGTACTTCCTAAAGACATAATTCCAAGGCCAATTGTGTGTTAGGCATATATATCACAATTGGCATAGGAACTAGAAGGGAAAGGACCTCAAAAAGCAATTTTGGAATTGCATGTGGTGAACCTATATTGAAGATTTCAACAAGCAACTGAAGAGACTTAACAAAATAAGGCCTAGATGTGCTTCAGCCTTACTTGAATATCCTAAAGAAAGATAGGCAAGATGTTAACAATTTTTTGAAACTTAATGTCTGATAGTTGACGATAATATGAATGAAACTTTTAATGGGTGGATCCTACCGGCTAGGGACAGGCCAGTGATTAGCATGCTTAAGACAATTAGAATAATGATGGTGAAGAGGCATACAGATAGGAGACATTTTGTAGTAAGGTGGAAGTTAGATATTGCACCAATGATAATGAAAAAGTTAGATTAGAAAAAAAATGAATCATGGAGAATTGTATGGAATGGAGATGGTGCTTATGATGTTTCAAAGAGTGACAAGAAGCATATTGTGAGGATTGGCAGACAACAAACATGTAGTTGTCAAGCATGAGACCTATATAGATACCCATGTAAACATGTGATTAGTGCAATCTATCTCTTAAAAGAAAGGGTTAAGACATTCATAGATTCATGCTATAGGAAAGGTCAGTTCATGAGTTTGTATCATATTAGAACTAATTATAGGTCTTTTTTTTTTGTCCTCCAAGTGATGCATAAGTGATACATCCTCCATCTAAAAGAGTTATGCCTGGTAGACCCAAAATTGTAAGAAGGAAATAACAAAATGAGCCAAAGAAAATGAAAATCCAAAAACAAATTCTTAGAAAGGACAAGTGCAAAAATGTTAGAAATGTGGTAATTTCGGTCATAATTTTATAAAATGCAACAAGGACAGCTTAACTCAATACACTGAGGCTCCTTCATAGGTATGTATACCTTTACTTCAATCATATGAATATGATACAGTACCTAATGTTTATCATTTTCTTAATCAAGTTATCACATAGGCAACTTCACAGGTATACAACTTTTTAGTTTTATATTAATTATTATTGGCTTTAATGACTGACAAAGTTGCTTTCAATAAAAAAAAGTTAAGTGGCATGAATAGAGTTGATGATATTGCTATACTTGAGTTAAGAAAGCAATATTGTAAGAATGTGTTCTTTAACAACTTTTCTTAGTTGAAATAATTACCAAATGTGTTTCTAACAACTTATCTTCAATTTTCTAGGTTAACGCATCTGGACATGTCAATAAAAAGGGTTTTTAAATGATGATCCATACGCATTCCAATTATCATTTGAACTAAAAGGTTTACGGTTTAAAGGACATTCTAGTATTACTACACAACAGTTACAAGCTGAAGATATCAAAAGGCAAACGTCATTGACATAATCATCATAGCTTGAATTTTCATAGTCAATTACAAAGGAGGCAAACATCATTGATTAGCGATGCCTTTAACTTTTTAATATTTTAATATTTTTTCCATTGAATTTTTCATGTATGTGCTATTAATAATGGTGACATATATTTACATTATATAAAAATAATGTAATATAACTTTTTGATACTTTGATATTTGTCCCGTTGGCTTTTAGATGTATGTGCTATTGATAATGATGACAAATGTTTGTGTTGTACAAACACAAGGTAAATATTCTATATATCTTTTTTCTTTTGACCAATATGAGCTCATCTTGAGAACCTAATTAAATGTCATGCATATAATTTTCCTTTACTTTATACGGACATAATTATTCAGTGTCTATTCGTTTTATGTATTAGTGTTCTTTTTAATCAAATAAAAATAAATTTTCACCAAATAATTAAGACATCCATAGAATCTTTGACTAGGATTATGATTACTTCGTGAAGTCCTTAATGGAGCCTTCAACCCATAATAGCAAACCACATTTCCTACATTTGAACTTATTGTTGTATTAGTTATGATGACGATTCCATCCGCATACTAAAGAAAATCGTAATGTTAATTTTCCTACAAAGTAAATATTAAGGCCAAATCTAAGATAATCTTTGTTAGGTGATGAAATTATAGTTATACGATTAGGTCAACTGGTTCTAAGATAAGATAATCTTTCAACTAGGTCTAAGATGAGATAAATCTTTCAACTAGGACAAATATAAATCATAGCTAATAAATCAATTCCAACGCACTACAAACATAGAAAGCTTAATAAGTATTAATCAACTAATACTTATTGTTTTTCAATAGAATAATAACCTTGGAGATAGACACAAATATAAAGAATTAGAGATAATAATACAAAGAAAACATATAAGAAAAAACTGAGACCTACTAAAGCTCCGCCAAGTTTACATGCTATCACATAACCATTTGAAATTCTCAAATGGAATGGATTAATATATTGGTCCATTTCACATTGCACTTGCAAACATACTTTTATGTATATTTTCCAAGTTCCATTTGGATTAATAAAATAATAGTTTCAAATGGTCTTACATTAGACTTACAGTATTATAGTCACCCAAAGTAAGTAAAGGTTATGAAAGTGTGTAGTTTATTTTAGTGTCACCATGACCAACAATACATTTCATGTGATTCCATACAAAATAACCAACTTGAAAAATCATAGATAAAAAGACAGTATTCAGAATATTGTGGGCCAGATATGATCAAATTTGAGAAAACATGCTTTACTAAGTGGATGATATGGTTTGAATATAACATTGCATAAATAATAGCCAAAATAATGTGAATTTATCTTTTCCCAAGCTCATATGCAAAGCTTCTTAGTTCAATATATCAATATCATGTTCTCTTAGTCTTAAAAATGGCTACAATGAAAATCAATAAATGTATATACTGAAAATTGATCATGATGCTCTTTATAAGCCATTGTTCGATTTAATATAGTGTAAATGATAAGGGTTTATGCATTTAATATTCTTCACTTCAAGTAGACCCAAAATTACGCAAGACAAGTATCCCAATTATAAAAGTTTGGCTAATGATTAGTTGAAAGAAATCGAATTTTTTTTAAACTGCAAAGAGCAATTTGAATTAGGACTAACTAGGATCTATCTCTACTGAAATTGTTGGACCCCATTCCCGAATCCCAACCAAAAGTGTTGGACCACGTTCCCGAAACCCAACTATCCGAAACGGATCCGAAAAGCGTTAGCGGGTGCCAACTTAGGGTTATTTCAACGAACCCTCACTTGCTTTAAATCAATCCTTTCAATTTCAAAACCAAAAGCGACCAAATTTTGGGGAGAGGTAGCTAAACGTGTTAGAAATCCAATGCCTCAAGAATCACTCAATTTGGAGGTCAGACGAAGGCGTTAGGGTCGAAAGAATCCAACATGT
>JANVCL010000008.1:30652733-30670132 GCA_026546855.1 Erythroxylum incrassatum
AGAATTATCTCATTTAGATTACCATAGATCAAATTATGGCTAAAACACCAGAGCATGCTCAATGAACTTACATTTTCTAGCTTTTAACTTCTAATATCTCACATTTAATCCATCTTGTACCTAAACCATCTTTGTCATTTCATTTCAATTTCAAGAATTATTAATTTCTTTACTCATGAATAATCATCAAAAATCTTCATTTAATAGCCTTAGCTTACAAAAACATTCGGGGTCCAACAATCCCAATAGGTGATAGGCAAGTTTGCCTGTGCCATTATAGACTTAACCATGAGCAAAGTGTCATTTCTCATCTTTGTACTACCATCTTGTTGGTGGATTCATATTATAGTCATTAGCTATCCATTCAATTTTCATCACATGTCCTCTTAAATTGATCAAAGAAATCTTCTTATACTTAATTAGTTCTTGAAGACTTTATCAACTTTATCTTATTGATTCTCGACTAAAGTCAGACATTTCTTAAAATAATATAATATTTCAAATTTTGAAAAATTAAATAAATATAACTATGCTAAGTATAATTTTTAATAAATTTGATGAAATAAGTACTTTCATGCCATGCTCTCATACCCGTTTAGCCATAGATATCTTAATGAGTTACTTGAACTTAACTCCTCTTTGTCTCATATTTAATGGTTTTTGTGCTATTTTTTTAGCTAGACAATGTTCAAAAGTGGACTATTTTACTTCATTTATGTCTTTCAAACAAAATATGCTAGACCAATCCATTTATTCGATTTTATTGAATAGGATCAAGTCTAGAATGCCATAAATTGACATAAATATTATAAGAACTAAATGATGTTATTAACAAACAAATTAATTTTATTTGTTTAATAAACAACATATAATACCACAAAACGATCCATATGAAACCATGACGGGTATAACTCTAAGAAAATTGTCTTTTCCACCATTATGGAAATTAATATCAAATCAAAGGCTAACTAAAACATGATATAACCAAGACTTTTTGTAATATCCTGTCTCCTAAATTGTAGAGGGTTAGAGGTTTAGAAGATTAAGTGCGTTCATATTGTATTAATCAATTGACATATTCTGGAATGCTTGCATATAATTTTAATAGATTATAATTAAATTAGAAATTGATGGATTTAAGTTAGTAATTTGGATTAATTGATAAAAATCAGAAGTTTGAAGAGTCAATGTGTAAATTGGCTTATTAAAATTCCTAAAGGGTAAAATTGGAGACAAGTGGCACTTTATATTTGTGAAAAGTGACACTTTCTATTTGTGACAAGTAGCCCTTTAAATTTGCGACTAGTGGCCCTTTAAACTTATGATAAATGACACTTTAGACTTATGACATATGGAGCTTTAGAATGGTGACATGTATAGTCTTACAATTGGTGACATGTGTAGCTTTAAAAGTAGTGACATATGGAGGTTTAAATGAGTGAAATGTAGAGCCTAAAGTTTTTAACACACGGATCAATAGAATAGTAACATATGGACCAACAGAAGGATAACATATGGACCAATAAAATGGTGACTTATAGATCAATGAAATGGTGACTCATAGATTAGTTTGACCTTCTTTGAACTTTCTAGAGAAAATAGATATAAAAGGCAACATAAGGGAGAGTGAAGGTCTTCCATGAGGTTAGAAGAGGGAGAAAAACAAAAACGAGAGAGAGAAGGAAAGAAAAAAAGGAAGAGAAGAGGAGAAGGAAAGAAGTTACCGAGGTAAGTCAAAATTCTGGTTTCAATTTCATCTTCCTCTTTTGATTTGTTTTACATATCTTTAGAGCATGAATTTGAAGAATCTAAAATAACAAAATTTGTAGACATAGGTCTTATATTGACCTCTGTGAAAGTGGCTTGATGAAATAGTGACTAGAGCTTGAGTTATGTTTATTTCCCTAATATTGCCTGTGACACCCTGTGCAGGAACCTTGTATTATTTCCTAATTTTTTAGGGCTTTAGAACTAAATTAGTCAAGTATAAAAAATGAAAAATGATTATATATGTCTTATTAATGCTTATGTGAAACGGCTTGGCTATAATATGTCTTGATAATGATTTATTGTTATTTGAGCATTGGTTGCCAGCCTGTTTCTTACTAGAAAAGAAGATAGAATTTGGATGGGGATTGCATTCTAAAGGGAGATGCTGCTCATGTAATTTTAGATATATTAAGACTAATAGAATTTTACTTTCAGGGGGCAGAATAATCATGGTATTTGGATTTTTTTAGATAGAGTTTGATTAAAAGAAGACAGCTTGTTCATAAAAGAACATTAGGAAGAAAAGGATATAAACATTGCACTTAAGGATTGCATACATATTCTCACTATTTGTTATCAGTGACCATTGTTCATATGCATGTCTAATAGGCTCTCAGAGTGATTATCAATACCCGGATATTGTTAGGATGTCAAGGCAATAGCTCATTCGAGTGTTCTTTGAGTTAACCTAGATTCTCACTATGATTGATTTATTTTTGGTTAAGTTTGAGTTATTAAATTGTTATTTATATGATTGTTATAATTCCGGACATTGTTGATTCGAAGAGTTTGATATTTTGGGACTGTATATGGAAGTTTTTCCAATTGAATGTGAATTGCTAATTATGTGATTATCTATGAAATACTTATTTAACGCAAATTGAATGTGAATTTTGGATAACCAGTTACACTGATTAAAGAAAATGATGTGTGAGATGATTCATATCATTGCATTTGGCATTCATGATAAGTTAATAAGAGTTGTGATCAAAATGAACAACATGCAAACATCAGGGCGAAATGCTCGTAATTAGGGCCTAAGGCTAATAATGTGAAATCAAGGCTTAATGCTCGTAATTTGAGATCAGGGCTTAATGCTCGTAATTTGATCAGGGCTAAATGCTCGTAAAGCTAGCCAGTAAAAAATTGTTTGAAACCCAGGGCATAAATTGACATATTTGATCACAAAAAAAAGAAGAAATAAAGCACGTGCATTTGCATTTGCATTTTTGCATATTTGATATGTTCTAATTGAATTAAAATATTGCAATACATCTAGATATCATTGATGATGTGACGTGGTGATTAGAACTATTCTATGTGATATGATTGTTGATGTGCAATAATATGTTGCTGGAACTATCCTCTATGATATGACTTACGTGAGTGCATCGATGATGATTTACTCAATGAATTCGCAAAACTCATCAAAATTATAATGTTGTTTTTAGGTCTAAAAGAGATCTAGCTAGTCTAGTTGGAGTATAACTTCTGCATTTGGACATGAGTTAGTGGTCAGGATCAGTTGTACCTGCAAATGTCTTTAGTTATTTTTGCATCAAGAATAACATTGTCACATTATCTTGTTGATAGCAGTAAAGTATAGCCTTGAATATCCTCTTATATTTCAGTAAAGTATAGCCTTGAATATCCTCTTATATGCTCGGGACTATGTTCTATTGCAGTGGTATGTTACACTTTTTCTCTGTAAGAGGACCTTTACCTTTCACATTTTAGTTGGTCTTAGTTCTTCTTGGAATAGTAAGAATTGTGGAGTGTTTTCTTTCCATTTTTCACTTAGACTCATCATAGTGCTTCCGTTTCTTAGTTTTTAAATCCTTATAAACATAACTTAACCATATATATCTCAATATATGGCTTATAATCTTTAAGAAATTTATCTATAGGTGCTTCATAGCATCTTATATCATCTTAATATTTATATTATGGGTTAAGTTTTCACGTGCTCCTAATATAAAGGCAAGAATATGTAACAACTTACACTAGCTCAATATGAGATAAAATATGATTCACGTCCCTCGGTTCACTATGTTTGACATTAGCTTCATATGCCTCTTCATTGAATTCTCCTATCTCATATTCTCATTTATGATTTATTAATTTATTTAGTATGATATATGTACATATGTCAAACATAATAATAAGAATTCATAATATAGTCACCAGGATGCCATTATAGCATGTTACTATTGTGGATTCTAAGTCCTTGGCATGGTCATACTTTTTGATCTTTATCATAACATCAATATATATGTTGTATCAATACTTTTACATAAGTCACATTACTCACATTTTTCCTATGTTGAGTCATAATGTACTTCTTAAAGACTATCATGATTTCATGTAATGAGACAAGAGCCTTTTGCTCTTCTAATACATATTAGATTTCCATACTTCCAAATTTTTGAATTGTCTCTATTAAAGTTTTCACTTCTAGTGAATTCTACGACACTTTTAGATATAATAGTCATTTTCCTCAAACATATATGTCCATAATGACACATTCAATATGTGATTGTTATCAGTTTCAATGAATATGATACGAATAGAAACTTTAATTGTTTTCACAATTATCTATGGAATCAAAAGGTCAGTAAGTTTCCAATCATCATCTGCATAATAATTAATCAACAATTAATCATTCTATTTAGGTGTACTTATTTATGAATATCTACAGTATGATTTGTATAACACAACAATAACAACAATACCCAGTAAGAATGTCATCGAAACATAGGGTATGAGAGATCCAGTAGTATGTAGCCTTACCCCTACTTAGTAGAGAGGTTGTTTTCGAGATTTGTATAACACATACATATAAAATAATCAAAACTAAAAGAACAATACATTTCAATAGGCACATAATATTTTAAAAAAATTTAACAGTTGCTACAAACAACAAATGCTATGTAATTATTATCAAACATTGAATAAAAAAGTGACTAACACTTTTTGACTAAAATTATAAAATTTGATGAATCGTCACTTTTTATTAAAATTATAAAATATGATGAATCTTAAGGATATGAAATTCAACGAAGTCTATGAAAATTGAGTTCTTTAAATGAATCATTAAAATTCATACAGTCTATTAGCTCTATAATTTCCCTTATGTGCCACTAAGACTAAGACCTCTAGACACTTCTCTTCTCTTATTCTCTTTTAGAAAGTTTGCATCACCCAACTATAATATGAGCATACCATTAAAGCTAAAACGCTAAAAAGAGCATAAAAATTCCTTTTAGATCATTAAACTTAATGTTTGATTTAATTAATTCAATTCAATTAGAAACTTATTTCTAATTTAATATTATAGTAGTAGTTTCAATTTAGTTAGAAACTTATTTCTAATTATATATACGATTTAATTATAAACTCATTTCTAATATTCAGCGTATGAACATACTAATTTAAATTTCTAACTAAGATCGAACTAATCAATTTTAATTTTATAATTCAGTTAGAAACGTATCACTGAATTCATTCATATGGATAATGTATATAAATTAAATATATGTAAATTTAAAAACTTATTTTTAAAATAAATTTGGGCACTTATTATAATGTATCATCCACGTTACACATATATCCATTTCTCTTTACAAGCCCAAATTTAGAAAAACATTTTAACTCATCCGGTTTTATTGTTTCACACCCCAATAACTGCATAAAACTTGGCCCATTGGGATTAGTCCATAATCCTAAAATAAAACAATAGGCTTTCGTGTTTTCACAAGAACTTGTGTTTCTTGTTAACTTTTAGGTCTTTTTCTACATGATCTATTAATTATTTATGAAGCCATATCTAAATTTCAGGCCAAACCAAAAACAGGTGTGTCTCTTGTCATGTTTTCCGCCTATCTGGATGAGTTTCTTGTGTCCGCCGAACATACTTCTAGGTTGAAAATCAACACAACTAGATTATGGTTTGCTCACTCTCCATTTTTGGTTCAGCAGAGGTTTTTGTGTTGCCTGTTTTTGTCTTGTAGGTACATACACAATTTAACATCCGACAGAATTCGTTCTTCCAATTATTGGAGATCATTAATTAGGTAATTGACATGGACGGGTCTGTTCTGTGGTAAGTGGGTTGCATTCAAGGCCTTGAAACCTCCGCAGACGTGTGTTATCCACAGGCCTGCAAAAACCACTTGACGGAGGAAAATCCGATGTTAGGCTTTTCATGCACTAGTCCAAGTGGAGTTTGGAGGCCACTTGCCCATCGAACTTTTGCTGCAGATTTAGGCTGCGATACATGGTGCATTATCAAACACTTTCTAGGGTCAAGGTCAATTCTGATGGTGCTGTGTGGCGTGGCTCCGGGCCGATGTCCATTGGCGGCTTGATTAGAGATTGTCAGGAGTCTTGGTGCGGGTTTTTCAACAACGATTTGATAGGGGCTCGCTTTTAGCGGTTGAGTTTTGGGATGTTCTCTCGGGTTTATCGCTTACTTGGGACAAGGGTTATCGACAAGTGATTGTCGAAATGGACTCCCTCGAAGTCATTAATATCCTCTCAGGCTCCCGTTTTGTTTTGACCGAGTTTCCTTTTTTAGTGACAGGTATCCACGAGCTCTTGCATCGAGATTGGGAGGTTCAGGTTCAGCATACCTTCCGGGAAGGGAACCAGTGTACCGACGGCCTCGCTTACCTTGCTGGCGTGTCGCGTCTGAGGCTGCATTTACTTCAGAAGTCTCCGTTCGGGATTCAGGAGCTTTTTCGTCGTGACGCATTAGGCACAATGTACCCTAGAGTGCTGTTTTAAGCTTTGTTTAGCTTTCCTTGTTATTAAAAAAAAAAACACTTTCTAGCTTTCTTTTACTAATAGACAATGTCATAATTTAGCTATGGTGGTTCTCTAAGTAGCGATAGTTCTGCTTCCAATTTTGATAATAAGTAATGTACATAATAAAATCTAGTAAAAGGTAGACCTCTAAGTACAGACCCAAGTCTAGTAATATCATGGAGGCACGTATGTATATCTAGCTAGATAATTATCCTTAATCTATTGAAGATAATGTGCAATTTAAGTTTAGGAAAGGTTGTGTTTTTTTAATCCATATATGAATTAACAAAAATTGATCTAATTACCATTAGTGTAATAAGTTATAATTTTAGGAAATTAAATAATTAAAGAAAGGGGATCAAGATGAATCATTAAAAATTAGATTACAATATGAGTCAAGTAGGTTAAATTAACATTATATAAATATAAAAGCATTGGTCAGTATTTTAGTTTCATTTAATTTAATGGTCTTAATATTAGTACTTGATTTGAATAATGAAACTGTATATTAGGTTAAAGTTAAGATTATCAAGTAGTTTAGTATTCTATTATGTGAAATAAAAATATTGTTTAAATAAAGTGAACATAAATAAATTCACTTCATTGACTTCAACCTAAAGTAAAAGGTTAAAGTTAGAGAGTGGTATTCATGACAAGATGTTTATCTTCATGTTAAAAAGTTATGATAACATTTCAAACAAGAATATAGTGCTTTATAAAAGTAATAAAAATAAGTGCTTTAATTTTTATATATTAGTTATTAAGTGATTAAGATTAAAAGCTATTTACTAATTTATATTCATTTTATATACAAGGTTAAATTCTTTGAATTAACTTTTTTAGGATTATTAATTTAGGTTAAACTATGTTGCAAATCGATGTAGGTATTTGGAGATATAAATAGTTAATGAACAATGTAGTTAGATAAATGATGAGAAATTTTAATTGTTTTGTTGAACTCTAAGAGAATTGAATCTCATTTAATTGGAGTGTGATTAAATCAAATTGTTTAAGGACAAGTAAAATCTTAAGTGTCAGGATATTTATGTATATAAAAATGCACATATATTGATAAATGTTTAATTTGTTTTTATACTCAAATTACCGTAGTTTACTTACTTTATTTTATATTTTTAGATAGTTAAAAAAATGATGCCTTAGGATGAGATTTGTGTAGAATTGAAGAGGATTGCAAGCAAAAATGTAAAAAAAAAAATCACAATTTTCGGTTAAACATGGCCTAATATGTGGTCATGTGCTAACTCATCTCCCTCTTAGTTCATCTGAGTATGAAGACACGACCTAAGGATAGACTATATGGTGGAGAGACTATTTGAACAACAACATGGCATGAGATACAATCATGTCTTAGTTTGTGTTGCCTTAGAGAAAAGTTACAAAAAGATACACAAGTATGTCAAAGCCTATATCCCCCTTCAAAAAGAAATAAAGATATAATTTAATATAAAATAGTATATTAGATAAGAAAAGGAGTAAAATTGTATCTTTAAAACTTATGAATGTTTCTATAATTTTATGAGAATATGTAAGATAATGTTATATGTTAAACCTACAAATTTCTTAATATGTAAGACTTTTGCTAAGCATTAGCATTTGAACCTACAAATTTCTTAATATGTAAGCCTTTTGTTAAGCAAACCTAAATAACGTTTGGCGCTCTCTTTTTCAATAAAAGACTACTTTTCTTTTGGATGTATTGAAAATAGTAAAAGACTTACATTAATATTCAAAAGATATGTTTCATATCTTTTTTCATTAATCTATAACCAAAAAGATAACTAAAGTCATTAACATATATTTTAATTTATATATGCTAACAAAAACAATAATTCACATTTCATCTGGGAACAACGAAACTTATTTAAATGAGAAACTTTAAAGATTTCAAAACAAATATTAGCAATCTTAAAAATAAGACATTATTTTCACTTAAACTTAACTTAAAATTCAAAGTCAATCTAAAAATTAGTTTAGCTCGAATTAATATATTTGATTCTAATAAGAGGTTTCATACTCTTTTGAAATTTTGACCAAACTTATCAAATTTGAGCTAGATTAAGCCCTAAACCTCAAGTCCAATTTAGAAAGCGTTAAATTCAAACATGATTAAAGCAAAATCTACATATTAAAATTAGCTTGATCTTGACCCTTTTGTCATTAATGTCCGCCTCATTCTATTCATTTCGAATAAACATTTAGAAGAAAGGGTATTATACGTAAACTAATGAAATACTAAGAATAGTAGTTTCGTAAAAATAAAAAACCTAAGGATTAAAATGTAAAAAAGACCTAAAAAGACCAAAACCCTTGTTCCCTTTTCCACTTACCCCTATTCGATTTCGATTGCCTCCCTTAGTCTTAATACCTCATCTCTCCAATTCCACATTCCTCTAGTCATCTCCATGTCACTCTCACTTTCCTCCAGTCGTCTCAACGTAGTCGCTATCACCTCACTGTCCCTTCACCTTGTTGTTGTTGTTGTTAGTTGCTAAGATCTCTCGCAACCGGTTGCTATTATCGATGCTGACCTCTTGTAAGTCACAACCCATCACCTTATCATCCCATCACCTTGCTATAGTTTGTCAGTTGCCATCATCATTGCTAATATCTCGCAACCTATAACAGTCTTGAGTCTCCTCACGCCCATTACAATCTGTAACAGTCCCAATCGTCACATTACACCATATATACCTTGTGGCCCATCACAAATCATCCTCCAGGCTCTAGACTCCACCTTTGATCCTCCACCATTGCACCACATCACCCTCCACTGTCACCTTGTGTTGTAAAATTCTAGTATTATGAGCTTGTGCCTATGATAAAGATAAAGCCAATGTTGCATTTTGTAAGAACAAATTTGCTAGAATCATGTGTGATAATTGATAAATTGATAATGTGATTATTTATGTTATGGTTTTGTGGATCTGTGGTGTGTGGCTTGTGAATTGTGATTGTGGAAATTTGAACTTGTGGCATTCATAAAAATTAACAGAGTGTTGTTTGAAATTTGGAATTTGTTGTGTTTCTATAACGATTGGAAATTGGAATTTTGAATTAGATTATGAATTTGAGATTATTTATTTGTTATCTAAAATTTGAAATTAAATAATGAATTTGAGATTTTTTTTGTTTGAAATTTAAGATTGAGATACATTGAAATTTCAATGAAAAGTTAGTATTTATTATAAATAGAATTTGTAATCATAAAAATGAATTAGTTAATTTATGGTTGAATTAAATAATTAATAATTATACAAATTGAGTTATGTTGTGATTTTATATAAATGATTGAATTATTTAAACAACTAACCAATAATCATACAAAATAAGTTATAGTTATAAGTTTATGGTTGGGTCACATAATTATACAAAATAGGTTATAATTATGAGTTTACGTTTAAATTATGTAATCACATAAAATATGTTATATTTGTAACTTTATGATTTAATTATGTGATTACACAAATTGAATTATAGATGTGAGATTATGGTTGAATTGTGTAATAACATAAGATGAGTTATAATTGTGACTTGTGAGTTTATGATTGAATTATATAATCATACAAAATAGGTTATAATTGTTAGTTTATTTTTTAATTATGTAATCATACAAAATAGTTTATAGTTGTGACCTTATATTTGAATTATGTAATCACATAAAATGAGTTATAATTGTGAAAGTGCAACAATCAATGTATATATTTGATGTTTGGGTTTAGAAAGAAACATGAGCAATTGAAAAACTATTATTAATTTATTTCTTCATGTTTTTTTACACAAATTTATTTTGAAACAAAGTTATTGAGTTCATTTTGATATATATCTTCATTTATTTTTATAAATAAATGGTAGGAAGTTTAAGTATTTTTTTATAATTCAACCACTTTAGGAAGATTCAATAATCTAACATGGGCTGTAACTCCGGACTTCCTAAGCACTTTGTGTTGTTCTGAGCACTTTGTGTATGAGTTCAAAGATATATTTGAGTCCTTTTGGTACGTATGCCAGTGATATAAAAATGACTTTTATTTCATGAAATAACTTTTTGGAATTTACATATGCATAATCGAGTCATGTATGATGCATGTTTTTGTTCTCTTTTGGCTTAGAGCCATGATAAGTTTTCATTTATCGGTTGGACTGATAAATAAAGACGTGGTGCCTTACTTGATTTTTATACTTAATAATTGTATATGATTTGACTTGTGATTGGTGAGGAAACGATTGGCCAATCGTGTGCTGGGTACAACTGATTATGATTAAGCGAACCCCGTACCCTTGACGTTGGTACATGAAAGTCGAGTCACTGAATCGACACCTTTCTACGGGACTCACGGGTGATTCCACATCTAGGGTATGAATATCGACGAGGTCATCACCTAGGGTCATGACGCTCTTGTCGACTGTAGTCCGGACTCACTACGGATGAAAGTCGAGCCAACACCAAGTATAGGTGGGTGTGCACATTAGTTTGGCCGACTAATGGTGTCACATATGATTGTTTTAGCTTATCCTGATATTAGTTTTCTGATCGAGATTTGTTTAATACATATGATGTTTTTATGCTTTTGTGTACTGGAACTGGAACCTATGTTCAACGGATGAGTGAGTTAATAGGCTAGGCCTATATGTTTTCTAACCAGTATACATTGAGTCATAGGCTAGGCCTATGGTTTTCTATGTGTTGTATATTCACTTTTTATCTACACTGTCTTGGTATGAACCAGTTCTATCTGTGATATATGTTTTTCCTGCTCACTGAGTACCTAGTGTACTCACCCCCTTCACTTTCAAACTATGCAGGTTAATTTAGTAAGTTTGAAACCCTGAGTGGATCATGTGGTCTTTTGACATTTTCAGAGTATTACCACATGTGGGTAGTTTCTTATTTTGTAAGTTTGTTATCTAGTGGCTCATAAATTGTGTTTATATAGATACGCTTTATGATTCTGTAAGCTGACTTTTGATTGCCTTGTGTTTTGTAAAAGATTTTATGTATGAACTTTGATACTGTTGTTGAGATTGCCTTGAGTGGACCAGAGAGTCCTGGAGTTGTGGTTGGATGTGAATATAGAAGTGTGTTTGAAATCGTTTGCAGGTTTTGAGATTTTAAAACTATAGCCGTTGTGCTGCCCAAATTTTTCAAAAAAAGAAAGAAAAGAATTGATATTCAGTTAGCCTTGCATAGTCAGATTAAGGATACCGTTAGTGTCCTTAGCTCGGTTATGCAGCAGTTGTCATAGGCCCGATGTGGTACCGGGTCGTGACACTTCCAATAGATAGCTACTACATTTTACCCATCTTTTCATAAATGATCTTTATGTTAAGAACCTAATTTGTTGGTCCTAATTCTTATATAATAAAGAGTTACTCAGTTACTATTTAATCTATACAATTGTATAATCATTTTAACTAACAATAAGCATGTTTTTAACATAAAGCAACAAAAAAAGAAAGTTATTATTAGAGAATTTTTGCACAAAAACATAGTCATATGAATTCTTCTTAAAGCCTTACTATCTTCTACTAGAACCATTCTTATACCATTTCCTTAACACTTAAAGCTCTTACTAAATGTATTGATATAATCCTCTCTTTCTTTGATTTTAAAGCCTGTTAGTTGCTTTATGCAAATCTTCCAATCTAAATCATCATAACGAACAGAAACTTTTATATCCATATATTCCACCTCTAAGTTAAAGCATGTTGTCAATCCCAACACAATTTGGATGGCTTCATAATTAGAGAAAATCTTTTGTTACTATCAACACCCTTTTTTGAGCTAAAGCCCTTGATAACAAATCTAGCATTGTACTATGGAACTGAAGAGTCATCATCATGCTTCACTTTCAAAATTAAATGGTTCTTTTATCTAAATATAAAGTGTTATTATCATGCAAGATTCTATCTTATCCTTCATTACTTCCAACCTTTTCTCCTTCTACTCATTATTCATAGCTTCCTTAAAGCTTTTAGATTCTCCCCCATTAGTCGTAAGCATATACTTATTAGGAGAGTAATGTGATGAGGACTCACTATAAGAGTTAAGACATTTAATGACAACTTTTTTGTGACCAAATATCATTTCGTCATAGTTATGTAATTCTTTAACTATGATGATTTATTTTTTGTCATTAATACAATGATAATTGTGACAATTTAGTATCTTTCACAATTAAATTGTCATTGTTAATATATTAATAGTGTCAAAATTTCTTTTATCACTAAGTTTTGTCACTAAAAGTATATGCAATTTGGCGCTAAAATAATTTTGACAGGAATGAATTGTAATTATGACAAAATATATATTTCACTAAAATTTTCTATTTGCTGTGACAAAACACAGTTTGGTTACTAATATTTTTCTCTTATTGTGATGAAACAGTTTATCGTCATATCATATTTTTCTTTTTATAAAAAACTTTCATCAATAAAAATTCAATTAATTAGTTGCTACTTAATATTGTCACAAAAAATCACTATGGTCACCACTTTTCATAATTTATTGACAACTTTTTTGTGACTAACTATCATTTCGTAATAGAAATGAGGTTTTTGATGACAAAACAATTGATTGACACTACTCTTTGGATTAACTGTGATGATTTATTTAATTTGTCACTAATACAATGGTAATTGTAACAATTTAGTATCTTTCACAATTAAATTGTCACAATTAATATATTAATAGTGTCAAATTTTCTTTTATCTCTTAGGTTTGTCACTAAAAGCATATGCAATTTGGCGCCAAAGTAATTTTGACAGGAATGAATTGTAATTGTGACAAAACATATGTTAGGCACTAATATTTTCTATTTGTTGTGAGAAAACATAGTTTGGTCACTAATATTTTTCACTTGTTGTGACGAAACGGTTTACCGCCATACGATATTTTTCTTTTTATGATGAAAAATTTTGTTAATAAAAATTCAATTAGTTAGTCTCTACTTAATATTGCCATAAAAATAGAACTATCACTATGGTCATTACTACTCATAATTTTTGTGACAAGAAATTTTGTTGTCACTTGATCATCAATTTTTTGTTACAAAGGTTATTATCAATATAAATGTAACAAATTAATGATAATTATTTCTTGTTATAATAACATATTAAAATTAACCATTCTAATGATTAATTTTGTCATTATTGTACGAATTTTAGGAACTAAAAACTACTTGTCACAGTTATTTATTTAATATTATTATTTGCAAACAAATTTAAATATTTTTTTATAAATTACATATATTTATAATACAAAAATAATATTTTACATATCAATAGATATTTGCTAAGCATAATTTTGAAATTTCATCAAAATAAATAAATGTTTAAATATAATGAAAATCTTGTTAAAAAATATTAAGCAAAACTCTTAACCAATTTAAAATTTAAAAACAAAGTTCTTATCAATACTCAATCATTGTCATCGTCGTCGTCCTCATTTTCACTTATTAAATTTGTCTCATCCATTCATAAAAATAAAAAAATTAAAATGATATTGATTTAATTCAAATTCTGATTATATCAAAATTGGACTATCAAGTCAAGTCCTGATCATCTTTCAATTAAGCATGGCTTTGAATTCGTCATATCATATTTGAGTTTAAGTTGCATTAAATTGTGAATGTGGTTTCTTTATTGTAAATACAATCATAATTATAATTGTATTGTTCACAATAATAATTATTATTATTTACAATTGGAATATAATTTAAATTTCATAATTTAAATGTATTCCATATGATAGTAGACTAAATTATTTTTCTTTTAATATAGGAATAAATTTTATAAGAAGTAAAATCGCAGGCTTTGGTGATGCTATCCTTTTGAAAGGGGAAAATTACTTTAGAATTTAAAGAATTTTATATATTGAATTTATTTTAAAGTTATTTATTTTAAATATATAATGAATTAAATGTATATTAAATATGTAATTCATAGAATCTTAAAGAAAAATTCCTAAACAATCTAACATTAATGTACCTTTAAAATTAAAAAAATCCCTTGAAAATCTTTACGATGTATATTGCATCGATTTTAAAAAATCAATGGCTATAAAAAACCAGTTGGGATTGGTAGCCTGAGGCAATACCGTAGGATGATGCGTATCACTGCACCTAATAACTCACAACGTTTGGAATTGGTGTTCGATAGTCTTTAATTACAATTTCATTAAGAACTGTAACCGCCAAGCGGTGTGACTTTTTGAAGGTAGGGTCTCATGCTCTTATGTCTTCTTAGTTTATGTCGTTTCTTTTTAAAGTGTTAATTTTCTTATCGACACACTCTGTCTTGTTCTCCCTTTTTGTATTTTTTGGAAGTATTTTCTTTCTCTTCTCATTTTACTATTTTCCATATTTCTATTCAAGAAGTGAATGTCAAAATCCTAATGCAGAGAGGAAGTAAAAAAATTTTCAGTATGTATTTTAAGCTTTTCTTTGTTTAATACATGCTTTGTTGCAAGTTTTACAGTATTGTAAGATTAGGCCCTGGTCATGCACCAATTTTCACTTGTACTATGGAGCTTGCTGGTATGAGCTTTATAGGTGATCCTGCAATGACAAAAAAGCAAGTCGAGAAGTATGCTGCAATAATAGCCTAGTCAACTCTGAAAACAAGTATAATATTTATTTCCATTTTTCTAGTTTTTCTCACATTGATATATATAGGAGTTTGAAACTTGTGTACATTTTGGCAGTGCCAAACTTGGATTCGATATCTAGGAAAGAAGTAGATAATCGTGAGAATATGATCAAGCAATTGTGACAAGAATCCTTCAAATCTTGGATCCATACATGAAAGTAAGCAAGCCAAAAAGAGGGATCATAACCAAGCAAGAAGAAGAGTACTCAAGGATTACATAGACACCGTCTCTACTACATCTTCCTCAGCCTCTAGTAACACCACAAGTTATCAACATTGAAGGCTTTTTGACCTTTTATTAGATATTGGTCTAGATGATCTAATGATCAAACAAAATTCCTTTTTGTCTCTCCTTCCTCCACCCTCACCAAGGATTGCTTCAAAGATTTTGCCACAAACTTCATTACGTGAAGAAATTTCCTCTCCTTCAAAAGCCAAAACACAGCTAACATAATTCCTCACGCACTGAAGCATGTGGAGAAAAGGGTAGAATCTTTAACATATGTGGTCAAGAGACCCATTAAAAAGGAGGGTTCAAACAATTCATCAAATTCAAGTAATGTGCACAGGCCATGTTCCATATTCAATATTAGCAAATTTGGAGCTCCCTCATTTGATAACACTACTAAGAATGATTATGCATACATAACGAAGACACATTTTTGGTTCCAAAACTCCATTTTTAGTGGCATCAACGTCTAGCAAGGGACCTTCATCTAGTATGTACACAGCTATGCAAATGAATATTGGAAGATTTAAGCCTCACAAGATTGCCCCAGTAGTCCAAATCAGGTCAATGATTCCAATTTGTTCAGGACCACCACCTGAAATGAGAAACCCCATCAATATCAGCTTCTAGTGCCAGTGCCAATCCTTGTATGTTACTCAAATTTCCACACAAGTTAGAGTAGAGTCACCAACGTGCAATAAGACAAAATCAAACTCAAATTCTCAACTTAGTACTGGGTTCAACAACAAGCTACCTTGAAACAATGAAATCTCATTTACTTCTTATCATTATCATTATATTATTATAAAATATTAGTATTAAATTTATAGCTTAATATTTTATAAACTAATTAATTGGTTCTATTTTTTATTTATTTTGTATGAAACAAATCAATAGTAAACTTCATTTAGAAGAATAGCCAGGAAAATTTACCTTACGTAGGAGTTTAGGATGATTATAATAAATATAATTGTCTTTTATATTAAAATTTCCAGATTTATATATTCGAAATTAGAATTTTATACATTTTGGCAATTTTTATACATTTTTTATATATACTAATAATTTTTATTTGCTTGTGTAACAATATCTTGACACTAAAAATTTGTATAAATTGTGACAACTTCTATTTAACGGTCATCAATCCAAATTTTTTTATCGATTACGTAATTAAAATTTTAAATTTAATAATATTATTTGTGACAAACACGAACACATTAGTGATAAATTTATTGTAACATATAATCTTTATTTAGTGACAAAATTGTTGTAATGTATAGCTTTCTTGTGACAAAATCTGTTAGATAATATGATCATTGATGAAAATTTCTTTTACCCTAATGCAATTCCATTATTGAATTATAGTTTTATTTGGGAAAATAATAAACACATTAATGACATTATTTTTTGTAGGAATAAATTTTCATTTTTGTGACCAAACCAAATGTTGTTGACACTTTTTCCTTAAAATATTAGTGACCAAGAAGTAACGGACACTGATAAAATTACACGAGTGACAAATATTGTCATTATTTTCAATTATTTTAGTGGCAATGATGTTGTCACGACAAAATAAAGTACTATTACGACTTTATTCATCACTAATTTATATTATTTGCGTCGACAAACTTGTCATAAATATGTAAAGTTACAGGGACCATATAGTGACACGACCCGTCTTTTTGATCCGTGTTGGCACTATGAAATGGGTAGGCTTAACGCTACCAAAACCCGTAGTTAGCCCAACTTTTTTATGTTTTACTAAAAATCTGGCATGACTCATTCATGTCTAATTAAACCTTATACGTATTTAATAGGTTGTAAGAAGTAAGGATCTAAATCTACTATTTTCACATACAACATCTACTTATCATCAACATCAACCAACATCGTTCTCAATAACATAATATATCCATACATGTTTTAT
>JANVCL010000008.1:30705650-30723247 GCA_026546855.1 Erythroxylum incrassatum
AAAACTCAAAGATAAAAAAAAAATCATCTCTTACCTTCAACCTCCACCATTTTCGGATTTCCTTAGCTTGGAAGGAAACTTTCATGCTTTTTCACCTTTTTCCTTGGACAAACATCAAAAACCCTCTAAAATCATGTGAAAAAACCGAACCCTAGCCTTCTTTCTTCTTCTCCTTTCTCTTCTCCACCGACGGCTTCACCTTTCTCTCTTCTCTTCTTTCATTTCTTCTTTTGTTCTTTCCCTCTCAAAGTCGTGGCTTTCATCCTCTTAAACGGCAGCCCACTTGCCAAGTCATTAAATGAGTGCTAAATGACCATAAAGCCCCTCCTTATATGCCTTATAACTTAACCCTTTAAGTGATCTTCCAAAATTGCCCCTGAACTTTATTTCAATTCATACTTACTTTAGGACATTTTTCTCATCATCAAATTGAAGGAATTTGTCAAAACTTCCTTCTAGAGAAATGTTCCTCATTGTCTCAATTTCATAACGCCACTAAAATTATTTAATTTGGTGTACTACACCAAAAGTTACACCTCAAACATTTCGGACTATGCTTATGTTCAAACATTTTCCAGCGATGTACTTCCATATGAAAATTGATAATCTTAGAGGCTGAATTAAAATTCACTTTCTTCAGACAAATTGTAGCCCTAATTCTCTAGTTTAATCCAAATCAAGAAACTTCCAAAATTTCAAAATCACAAAATGGCATAAACCCTAATTGCCAATTATCCAAAAATTAAACAATTTAAACCATGTTGTCTTGAAAATTGAGCTTAGGAAACACAATCCCATAACATTTCCAAGTTTATCACATTCTCACGAATTCAATCTTACCAAACATATAGCCCAAGTAAGATCCTAATACTGGGCTCTTATACCACTAATGTTGGGACTCGATCTCGGTACCGGACCCCAATCGAAAAAGCGGAAATACAAAAAATAAAAAGCGAACCAAACGAACGGATCGAAAATCTTAAAGTGGAAGCAAAATCATAAGCTAAATTGATGAATCGAATTTACAAAACGAACGCAAATCGGATAACAAAATGCAGAAACAAAATCGAAAGCAGAAATCGAAGGAACAGATTTCGAAGCGAAACTAATTGGAAGCAAATCGAAAACGAAGCAAACAAACGGTTCAATCGAACCGAAAAAAAATTTCGACATCTGAAAAATTAAAATTTTTTTTGACAAAACAAAAGGGTCGCGTTGGGAAAGAAATAACAAAAATAGAAGGAGTCAAAAGGGCATATAAATAACTAAAATTTCCAAAAGTCATAACTCTTGATCCCGAACTCCAAATTTGATAAATTTGGTATCAATGGAAAGATGAAAGGAAGCTCTACAACTTCCATGAAGGACCCAAAAACCAATTTTACCTCTAAGGGAGTCAAAAACTATTTCAAAGGTTCTGTCCACTAATGATTATACCAAAACAGTAATAGAAACTTCTAAAAATCATAACTTCACTTTCCATGGTCCAAAAATTCCATAATTTACATCAATGGAAAGATCAAAACATAATCTAAAACTTTCATGAAGACGCTAAGAGCAATTTCTAACTTTAAGAGGGTCAAAAAGTCACTCAAAGTTTCTGTCCTAAAAAATAAAGTCTAAACAACATCAAAACTTTAATCAATTATAACTTCTAGCTCCGATATCGAAAAATTACACACTTTATGGCAATAAAAAGCTGAGAATATAAGCTACAACTTTCATGTAGACCACTTACTCCAATTCAGACCACATCAATACGGCGATTGGCCTCGAAGCACAGTACACGCAAACTTACCCTATGAACATTTTCACAAAACAAAGCAAAATAATACTTAACTTTGACTGATCATAACTTTCACTCCCGACATCGAAAAATATCAAACTTTATGACAACAGAAAGCTCTCAACAAAAAATACAAGTTTCATGAAGATCATTATCTCGAATTCTGCCTAAATCAAAAATAGTCAACTGTGCATCCCCAAAAAGTCAAACTTTCTAAATTCTTCAAAATTTAACACTTTCACTCTTTATTTCTTAATTTTTAACTTCCATTTCAATCAACTCATTCACTTTACTCTCTAACCCATACAATTCTACTCAATTATCAAAGTCATCAAAACCAATCAATTCTTTTCTCACCAATTTCCTTAAGGCACAATTTCATCTAAAACACAATACATATACAAAAACACTCATTGAATTTCATTTAATATTTCTAAATTTTCACTTAAAGATCGGGGTCCAATAGTAGGTACACATTATAATTCTGGAAAGGAAAAATTTCTAGAGCCGCATCCTAACAACTATAGTTTGTGGAGTTGGAGAAATATTTTATATGTTAGGGATCAAATTAAGAACCAATTCAGATTTAGAATAGGAAATGAAAATTCTACTTTCTTATGACAGGATCCTTGGCATCCAAGAGGTATCATGATTGATCTCTCTACTCCAAGAGTGATCAATAGATTAGAGCTACCTATGACTGCAAGAGTGTCAGAAGTAATCAGGAATAATGAGTGGTGCTGGCAAGAGGCAACAGTTGGGACCATTAATAATCTAGAACTTCTGTAATATCATCCAAATTGTTCACGAGCTGATAGTTTGGAATGGTTAGCAAGCTCATCAAAAAGTAAACAAATTCTTCTGCCTACATTTTAATTGGACTTCCAAATCAAACTGTTCCTTAGCATAAACTAGTATGGCATAAAAGGAATAGCCCTAGGCGCTCCTTCATTTTATGGTTAGCCTTTTTGAATAAATTGCATATAAGGGACAAACTCCTTTACCTTCACACCCCAAATCGATGATCCTTGTGTGCCTCGGACAATGAGACTATCGAGCATTTGTTCTTTGAATGTTCTTTCTCTAAAATAGTGTGGTTAAACTGTCTTGATCACTTCCAAATACACCTTCCTCACTTGACAAACCTTCATTCCATTTTAAATTGGTTCAACCAGCCACCATATTTTAGAAACTGTGACATCAATACTTTCATCATCATCCTTTCTATTATTGTATACAACCTGTGGACTGAAATAAACCTTCGTACCTTCAAAGATGAAGCCTTGGAAGTGGGGAGCTTCAACACTAGAGTGATCTTTCAAGTTATGGAACATCTCATCTCAAACACTGAGAGAAGGTAATTATTGGTGTGTTTTATTTTTCTAATGTAATGTCTGCAGGTTTTGACTTCAGGTTCAAGAAAATAGAGGGAAATCCAATCCCTCCTTGGTATCTACAGCAAGATAGACATTAGATGCAGGGAATGCCTCAATCTCTAAAAAGCCTTGAAGAATTAGTCTTGGAAGCATGGTGTGACAAGCAACAAGGGGACACTCCTTCAGCAATAGCTCCTCATTAGCTACAGAAAAGATGATCATAATGGAATTTATGTTAACCCCACTACTTAACAGTAGGAGATCCCCTTCTCCTCGGTTTGGTCTCTTAAAAGCTAGAAGTCCATATCGAGTTTACAAAGGAAGGTTGGGTGG
Source organism: Erythroxylum incrassatum (assembly GCA_026546855.1). NCBI lineage: Eukaryota > Viridiplantae > Streptophyta > Magnoliopsida > Malpighiales > Erythroxylaceae > Erythroxylum > Erythroxylum incrassatum. The sequence continues at coordinate 30,709,146 of JANVCL010000008.1, forward strand.
GAGTTAAGCAAATACTCGACAGATGTAAGGGGTAAGGCTCTCCTACCTCTTCACCTTTGGTATCCTATACAAATAAGATCCCACATTGTGCTGGAAATGAGAAGAACTCAAATTATGATATGTTGTCTTCAAGTTATGCCTTGATTAGTTTATTTGCTGCTGGAGACTGTTGTATGGAAATAGTTGTGTTACTGGTAAGATGATCCTCGATATGATCATCTTGGTTGGTAGACATGGTTTAGGATCGCTATTGTGGTTTGCACGGTCATAGGGAACAATTGTATGGCTCCTCATGCTTCATGTAAGGTTTCCTTTTGGTTTGGTTAAGAGATTGGCATCATGGGCAATCTCTCGATTGTACATACTTTTACTTATTTATGAAATTTACTGACTTACCCAAAAAAATAAAACTATTAATATAAGGTGCATAGCATGTCTACTCATTATAAAAAACAAAAAAGAATACTTATGAATCTAAAGATTTCAAACAGAATCTTTGATATAGATTAAATAAAGTTCTATATTAAAATTTTTTAAAGTAAGACTTTATATCAATTATGAATGGAACTAGTTATCATGCAAATAACACAGGTCCATATTACGATATTTACATTTTATGTTAAAATTTTGGGTTTTTAAGAAATGAAAGAGAAAGAAAATAAGTGTGACTTTGATTCCAATTGTCATTAATTAATGAAAGAATATTTATTATGTATATAATTTGAATAAAGTAAATTATACATAATAAATATTCTTTCATGTATTTATGACAATTCGAATCAAAGTTACATTTATTTTCTTTCTCTTTTATTGTTTTTCATTTCTTAAAAACCCAATATTTTAATATAAAATGTAAATATCGTATATGACTTTGGTTGTATATTATTTTCTACTCTAATAAAAAAATGATGACAATAATAAATGAACATCAACTCAAATTCCATTTTCCTCTTCTCTTTAATTTCAAACATTCAAGGTTGAGTCATGTTATAACAAAAAAAAGTAATGGCAATTTACTAAAAAAAAACTAATGACTGCCCTTGTTTTATAAAGTCTATAATGTTGGCTTTATCAAAATTAAGATAACTTTAAAAGGAGATTGAATAAGTGTTAGAAGTATTAAGCTACCAATTAAGCAATTTTTTTATATCAATTTTATATTTTCAATGAAAAAAGAAGGAATGAAGTAATTTATTGTATTTAGCATGAACTATTAAAAAAACTAGATTGAGATATTAAACTAAACAAAAAAAGGGATAATATGAACCAAAGTTCCATCCTTTAACATAAATAAAATTGGAATTAGAATATTACTTAAAAATATTACCTTTACTATAAAATAAAATAAAAAGATATACTATGTTAATATCAACAATTAAATGAGTAACGTTTGTTTTTCTAAATGATAGGACATATTTTCATTGTGCAATTTCATTTGCTTTAGGTTGCAATATATTTTTCATGATAAGAACTTGAATATTCTTTTGAATTAGTAAACTAACATTAATCATTAATTGTTCACATCTAATATGTCAATTAAGTACAATATGAAACAATAATGATAGACTAAGGTTCTAACATCTAGTTTTAATTATTGAAAAATATATTGTTATTAATAACTTCAATATGATATTAGTAGCTTTATTATAATGAAATCAAGAAATATGTGCAATATTAAGTTAAATGAAAGGGTAAGATGAATGAATGATCCGCTTGAATTAATTGAATAATCAAAGGATGAACAAAATGAGTAAAGTGGAGTACGAATGCAATTGAAGAGAGCTATAAGGCAATTCAATTTATCTTGACTAAGTCTAAAGAATAAGTCACACAAGATCATAATAAGGAAGAAGAAAAAACAAAGATGACTGCTCCTTTGATCCATAGAAAAACTTAAGGTGAAAAACTAACTAAAAATTAGGTTTTAGCTCTTTAAATAGGGGGTCCTACGTCATATGTGTAAGAGATATAGTCTAGGCTGTAATCATGTACTTAGACATCAGTCTCTCTACTTCTATTGTGGATCACTATATCAATTTAAAAAAATTAGATCAGATGAGATTTGTAATTGTCTTAGATCGTGGATCTTCCTATATGTTTTTAGGATTGGACACAAGTTCAAGTATGACCATGTTTGATATTATGTTTTAATTCTCTTTATAAACTTTATGTATCATCTTGAATCGTCTCAATCGTAATTTTCTTGAGAGAGTTTTGCTTATTTTATGAGGAAGTGTGAAAATTGTCCGGCTAACTTCATTTTGCACTAACACCTTTAATTGCAACTTAAATCAAAATATAAACATAATGAGTGTAGTTAAGCATTATGTAGGTGAAAAGGACTAAATATTAAGAGATATAAAAAAAGTCATTTTTCGTTTATATGAGTGAACACATACAATTCACTATTCTCTTATGTGTCATTTAAGGACTAACAGATATAATGAATTTCTTTTAATCAAATTCTGACTATGAATTAGTTAAATTATGTAGGACAATATGAACACATTATTGGCATTAAAATAATACTTAAATTTTATGAACAATGGTCATAAAGTTACACAGATATATGTTCTATCATAAATAACTCGATATATATTTTACATTAATGGAACATATGTATTTCTTCATATCACTCTAATACCAGATGCATTACTCTCAAATCAATATAAGGTTTATCATTTTCTTGTATTTAACAATTTAAATTTATGAAATTGTCATCTCAATTAATTATAACAAACTTATAATTTAATAAATTTATATTAAGATCTCCATAAAATAATAAAATAAAGTAAATCAAAAATAAAATTTTACACTTCAAATAGCATCAAATTATTATATTCTAAATTTTTCCTACTAATTTATAAGAAAAGGTATAAATTATTAATTAAAAATATAAATGAAATAATAACACCTAAAACATCTAATTTGTTATTTTACCATATTTCAAGAAAAGTTAAAGCCTATTAAGTATTAGGAATATATTTTTCACCTAATCACCTATTTAAATTGACACCTTATACCTAGGCACAATTTATAATATAAATAGGTTCTCTTAGCAATTGTTCATACGAATATATATCATTAACAAAACAAAAACTAAATATAACTTAAAAATATGATAGAATACTATATAATAATTATATATAAGCAAATATAAGTATTGAAACAAATACTTTTATACATTTATTGTTATGTGTTATGACATCATATCTTAAGCTAAATTTGTGTTGTTTTCATTTTCTTTGCTTAGTCTAATGATGGGTTATGACATTTTGAATTGATCAATGTCAATCATAAAACAATCAAAACAATAAAAGAGTGTAGGAAAAGAGATATAAAATTGATTTATATTGGTTAGAACAAACAACCATTGACCTACATCCATTCTCCAAGATCCACTTTAAAATTCACCATCATCTTCTTTAATAGTTAAAAAGAAGTCCTTTGTAAAGAGAAACCTTTACAAATCTTCCTTTCTTAAGTTGAAGAAGAACCATTTTATTATCTTATTTTCTATTTGAAGAGGAACCTTAAACAATTCAATTTCTCTCTCAAATGATTTCTCAATTGCTCAAATACAACTTAAGAACTTCTTTTTCAAACAAAAAATGTATTAAGAGCTCATATTATGCTCGTACACATATGAATGTGATGAAACAGGTTAGTGTAAAGCATATGAATTAATATGGTAATATCACTTGCAATTAGTTTTTTATGTATCTTTGATATGTTTATTACATGTCAAACATATGAAAGAATGTTATTATGTAGTTATATGGTTTTGTTATAACCAAAAAAATTTACAATTTGTAAATTTTTGGTCAAGGCGTGAGAGTTTTGTCAAGAGTAAATGTTTTTGTCAAATTCGTAAAACTTTCAATAATTAATCCTAATATCAAAAGCCATAAAGGAGAAAATTTTATCAAATATTAAAAGTTAACAATGTGGTTTCAAAGGGTACTTAAGAGAGGGTTAATTGAGTAATTTAAATTCTAGACCAAGTTAAATGTTAGAATGTAAGCCTAAAAGGAAAAACTACTTAGGTATCTCTATCTTTTTTACCATTAGCTATACAACCTCAGTTGTTCAACCTATATATCTCCATTTTGTTTCAAATTAAAACAATGTATATGATTAAATATACTTAATTGATGATGATAAAGTGGAATAAAGTATGATGACTTGCAATGTGTTATATAAATAAGTGTTATAGAACACCTAAATAAAAGAGCCACGAGAAAGAAGCAAAGACACTTTATTTATATATAATGGTTCATCCCCTTCTTGAAGTTATGCTACTATTAAAAGCTTTTCAAGTATTAAATCCATTAAACTCTTCAATTAGAGTGAACAGAAACCCAATGACAACTTGTACCTAGTTGAATTATATCAAGGATTCACTAAGAATCCTAACTTAACCCTCACAATATAAAAGAAATAAAGTTGAGCAAATAACACTCAATGAAACACTTAAAAGTTATCACTCAATATTTCCCACAAGTGATTCCCAACTGAATAGAATTTACGCATAAATATTTTAGGAAGAAAATTTAATTGATTTTTTATGTCAATAATCACTTTAAATGTTGTTTTCCTTTATTCATAAGGAGTCTATTTATACTTAAAGCCCCAAAATAATGGTTATGACTTCTAAATATCTATTGGACCCTTAATATGAGAGCCACTATTGTCCAAATATCATGAAAGACTAGCAAATAGTCTAACACTGTGACATCGAATTGTATTTTGTGATTAATCAAAGTTGCCTCTTTTTGTAGACAACTCCTCCTAATCACCTTGATCTTCAATCTTCTTCAAATTGTTCAAATTAACAAGCTTAGTGAATTATCTTAACAAGCTCCAAGATTTTTGTAATTTTAAATTAAAGGTTATAATTGTCTCCTTAAGCTATATAACCTTGATTAAGCAACAATTTGGTCTTAAACAATTCTACTTTCTTCTCTTGATATTTAACCAATATTTCACATGAAGTAAATGTTAGTGTATGCCCTGCGAGCCAATTATAGAATGTACTCTAATTATCAGTTGTGATTTTGATAGTGTCATATTTCGACCTTATTTAATATTGGATAGTTTTAATGTCTTGATGGAGGCCGCTTATAACTTATGGGCCTAAAAGAAGTTTGAACCTGCTGCTAATATTAAATGAGCCTACAGGGTCACATACCAAGCAAGCTGAACATTCAATGGGCCTAATTCGGATTTAGGCCTAGTCTAATTCACGCTTAATTAGTTAGGGTTTTTCCTATATATATAGATAAATGGGTAATTAGAAGATGAATGGTCATCTAATTACAATCCTAGCACACATCTTCATCTAGAGAGAGACAGAGACAGGGATGAGATTGGTGCTAGCACACCGTGAGCATCATATTTAGTCCTGCGTGTGTGTGGATACTGGTAGAGGCGCGATATATGACGTGCCCTTTCTTGACACTACCAATTCCTCTTCCTGTTTTCGCTGCAGAAAGGTATAATTTGATCTTGAATTTGGTTTCAATATTCACATAGATCTTGGCATTTCAAATCTACATTTACAAAATTTATTATTGTTAATCGTCCAAAAACCCTACAATGGTATTAGAGCCAAGATGTGTTCATTGAAATTGAATTCGTTTAATCGCACGAAATTACAATTTTTCGATATAGGCGCAGCGAACACATCGACAGATGCAAAGGAGTTGTTTGACTCAGCAGGTAGGTTGGTTGATACAGTTTGTGCATCGACTAGCTGGTTAGGCTGCGACGTGTTTTTATCTCATAACTATTTCAATTTTCATGTTGTTTTAAATTGTTTGTATTGTATATATGTGATATGCATGTCCGAGCAATTTATTTGTTGAATCATATATGATATGAATTTGTTGCTTTGATTGGATTCATACAATATGTTGTTATTCAATACGGATTTATTTATTTGTTTTAATGAAGTAAAATGAATAACCTCAATTTTATTAGGGCCTATAAATTGTTGATTACATGAGTTTAGTAATATGATTAACACGCATAAAGGAAGATTAATGTGATTAATCTTGGTGATAATTCATTATGATTAATTAAGGGGTTTTTTTTAACCCTGCGAGGGATGCTACCCATCGACCCTTCAAGGTGTGCAACCTCTTGAACCCCTCCAAATTTCGTATGTTATGTTAATGACGTGTTTCTTATGTTTGGTGTTTTACATACTTTGATATATGATATCTTGCCTTGATTATAAATGGTGAATAGTATGGCCTATATTTGTTTTATATTTTTTATACAACTTGCATGTCATTATATATTTATGTAATAATTAAATTATTACTAGTTTTAGTTATAGTATAGTACTTGTCAAGTTATTTAAAGAACCACATTGACTGGAGCACAAGTACGAGGATGGTGATCCATATGCTACAAGAAGTTCATATTGGAGATTAGATCTTCATTGTTTAGGGGCATGGACGGAGCCATGTTATAGGGGAGGGGGGCCATGGCCCCCCCTTTTAAATATTTTTTTTAAAAATTACTTATATAATTAAAATTTTTAAAATTACAAATATAAGTGGCCCCCCTTGAAAAAAATTATTATTAGATGTTGACTCCCAGCCCCCCCTTAGAGTTGAGATTGGCTCCGTCCCTGTTTAGGGGCCATACTATATCACATTATTATTGCTTTATTCATTTTTTACTTATAATTTTATTTAGGCACGTATATAGAAATTTTATAATCAACTTACTCCCTCAATAATATTAAGTAAGAATTGATGCCTTTCTAATTCTACACCTGCAAGGACTTGAATCGTTAAGTAGTGGGCTTGCCAAAGCAAGGTGCTCTTGATTATTTAAGTTCAACAAGATGGGTAATGGTTACCTATAAGTGAGGATTGGTTTACTTAACGTGGGCTAACAAAATGATTTTGAACCTTGATGCATATAGTTGGGAGCTGGGACATAATATGTCACCCAACAGCCATGAGTTATATATGATAAAATTAGCAAATAGTTGCTTACCTAAATAACTAAGATTCAGGCGATGACATAAAGCACACTTGGTTCTTGGTGAAATATGGATCTTGGATCACTATACTCATTTTCGAGGGACATTTGCTATATGGGTATAGTGGGAGCTTTTCAATTGTTAGGAATTGGGTTTTATTTATGAACATGTCACTGAAACTTTGCATATTTTGTTGTAGATAATCATGACCATCAACACTTCATCTAGTTTTTCACTGCGATCTATCCTTGATAAAGACAAGTTGAACGGTTCAAAATTTCTAAAATGGTATAGCAACTTGAGAATTGTTCTCAAGCAAGAAAAGAAGGACTAGGCCCTTGAAAAGCTACTCTCCATACAAGCACCTCCTTCCAATGCTCCCCAAGCAGAAAGGAATGCTTACAAGAAGCATAAGGATGATGCCCTTCATACTGGCTGTCTCATGTTGGCAACTATGAACTCAGATTTGCAAAACCAGTTTGAGACCGTAGGAGCCTATGAGATGATTACAATCTTGAAAAAATTTATTTTAGGAACAAGCACAAATTGAGAGTATCAAACTGTGAAGTCTCTCTTAGAGTGAAAGCTAGCAAAAAGGAGCCTAGTTAGCCCATATGTCATAAAGATGGTTAGCCTTGTTGAGAATTTGGAAAGATTGGGATTTCCTATAAGCCAAGAGTTGGCTACTAACATCATCGTTCAATCTCTGCCAGATGAGTATGATACTTTTGTTATGAACTATAATATGCATAATCTAAAAAAATCTTTGATTGAGATGCTCAAGACTGCTGAGCAGAACATTTAAAAGGACCCTACCCCTAAGGTCCTCATGTTCCAAAAAGGGAAAGGTTTTAAGAAACAAGGCAATGGTAAAGGGAAGAGCAAGGGAAAAGGTCTAATTACGAATCGGAACAAGCCCAAAGCTAACCCAAGACCAATCCTTGTCCTTCAAATGATGATATATGTCATTATTATAATAAGCCATGTCACTGGAAGAGAAACTGTAAGAAATATTTCGAAGATCTAAAGAAGAAGAAGGGTAATGACACTTTTACTTCAGGTATTTATGTTATAGAAGTAAATGTTGCTACTTCTACTACAACATCTTAGGTATTGGATACCAGTTGCGGTTCTCACATTTGTCTAAATGTGTAGGGACTACAGAGTAGTAGAACTTTGGAAAAGGGTGAAGTGGACATGTGCGTAGGCAATTGAGTAAGAGTTACTGCTTTAGCTATAGGAACATTTCATTTATTTTTAGAACTTAATAATTTCTACTATGTACCTATCATAAGTGGGAATATTATCTCTATTTCACGTTTCGATATGGAAGTTTTTTGTTTTACGTTAAGAACAATTGTTGTTCATTTTCACATAATAACATATTTTATGGTAGCGCCCAATTAGAGAATGGGCTTTATTTCTAAATTTAGAAAGGCCTGTTTATAACATATATACTAAAAGGTTCAAATCTAATGATTCGAATCTCACCTACCTTTGGCATTGTCGTTTGGGACATCTAAACGAGAAGCACATACATAAGCTCCATGATGACGAATCTTGTTTATTAGGAAAAATGACTAAAGCGTCTTTTACTGGACACAGTGAGAGAGTTAGTAATTAATTAGCACCCATACATACTAATGTATGCGGACCATTAAAATCTACTACTAAAGGAGGTTTTCATTACTTTATTACATTTACTGACGACCTTAGTAGATATAGTTATGTTTATTTGATGAAACATAATTCTGAATCCTTTGAAAAGTTTAAGGAATTTCAAAATGAAGTACAAAACCAACTTAGCAAGACAATAAAAGCCCTTCAATCAGATCAAGTTGATGAATATTTAAGCTAAGAGTTTAATGACCATCTTAAAGAGTATGAAATAGTTTCACAACTCACTCCACCTGGAACACCACAATGGAATGGTGTGTTCAAAAGGAGGAATCGAACATTATTAGATATGGTTCGATCTATGATGAGTCATGCAGATCTTCCATTGTCCTTTTGGGGATATGCTCTTGAATTAATTGTTTTTACATTAAATAGAAGTCCAACAAAGGCGGTAGAAAAGACACCATACAAGACTAGACAGGAAAGGTGCCTAGTTTGTCTTTTCTAAAGATTCGGGGATGTAAAGCTTACATTAAAAGGTTAACTCTTGATAAACTTGAACCCAAATCTGATAAATGCTTCTTCGTGGTATATCCTAAGGAAACTAAAGGATGCTACTTTTGTAATCCCACCGAGAACAAAGTGTTTGTTGCTCAAAATGATTTCTTTCTAAAGAGATAATTTCTTTCTAACAGAACTAGTGGGAGTAAACTACATCTTGAAGAAATTAAGAGTCACAAGAGAATGCTCCAACCCAAAAGGAGCCTCGTTTAGATCTACAAATAGTTGTAGAAACTACACCTATGACACCAGCCCCACGTACGACTGAAAAGGTCCGTCACGAACTCATAAGTTATGGTTTCTTGGTTACGAAACATCATGATCTATTACTGATAGAGGATGATAAACCTACATCCTACATGGAAACAATGATGGAACCTGACTCCGACAATTGGCTTCAATCCATGGAATGCGAAATAGAATCCATGTACCAAAACAAAGTATGGGTTTTGGTTGATCCACCTGATGGTGAAAAAACCATTGAGTGTAAGTGGGCTTTCAAAAAGAAAGTTGATATGGATGGTAATGTATATGTATACAAAGCACGATTTTTGGCTAAGGGTTTCAAACAAATTCATGGTATTGACAATGATGAGACCTATTCCCCAGTTGTGATGCTTAAATCCATTCACATCGTCCTAGCAATTGCTGCATATTATGATTATGAGATTTGGCAAATGGATTTAAAAATAGCTTTCCTTAATGGGAATATAGAAGAGGCTATGTACATGACACAACCTGAAGGCTTCATATCTCCTAAAAATGCTAGGAAAATATGCAAGCTTTAGCGATCCATTTATAGATTGAAGCAAGCTTCTTAGAGTTGGAATATTCATTTTAATAAGGTAGTCAAAGAGTTTGCGTCCCTCATAAATGAAGAAGAACCTTATGTTTACAAAAAGACTAGCGGAAGCGCAATTATTTTCTTAGTCTTGTATGTAGATGACATACTACTCATTTACATTCCTATGCTTCAATCTATAAAAGCTTGGTTAGGAAGTTGTTTTTCAATGAAATACTTGGGCAAGGTAGCCTATATCTTAGGTATTAGAATCTATAGAGATAGACTGAGAAGACTTATTGGACTAAGTCAAATCACTTATGTCGGCAAGTTTTGCACAGATTCAATATGCAAGCATCTAAGAAAGGCTTCTTACCCATGTCACATGGCATAATTTTGAGTAAGGCTCAATGCCCTTTGACATAAGATGAGTGAGAATGTATGAGTAGGATCCCGTATGCATCTGCTATAGGATCCATCATGTATTCCATGTTGTGTACTCGTGCGGATGTTGCATGTGCTTTGAGCATTATAAGTAAATACTAGACAGATTTAGGTAAAAGTCACTAGATAGTTGTTAAGAACATTCTTAAGCACTTGAGAAGAACTAAGGATATGTTTTTAATCTATGGAGGTGAGGAAGAGCTCATTGTAAGTGTTTACACTAATGCCAGCTTCCAATCAGACAAAGATGACTTCCGATCGCAACTAAGATTTGTATTCTACTTGAATGGTGGAACAGTGTGTTAGAAGAGTTCCAAGTAGGACATAGTTGCTGATTTTACAACAGAAGCTGAGTGCATTGTTACTTTAGAAGCAACAAAGGAGGTTGTTTGGGTTAGAAAGTTCATCATTGAACTTAGTGTGGTTCCTAGCATTATGAATTCAGTGGATCTTTATTGTGATAATAATGGAGCCATTACCTAAGCTAAGGAACAAAAATCTCATCAGAAGACCAAACACATACTCAGGCGTTTTCACCTTATTCGACAAATTGGTGAAAGAGGTGATATGAAGGTATGCAAAGTGTCAACAGATCTTAATATAGCTAATCCGTTGACTAAGCCTCTCCCGCAGGCTAAGCATGATCGTCATACTAGAGCATTTGGCATTAGAAATATAGATGTATGATCATGTAGAGTAAAATTTTGGGACATGTTTTTTTGGATAATCCATTAATAATACCCAGTTATTGTTTGTTATGTTCATATTTAATGGAGTTATAAATAAATTAGAATTATGATCCTATGAATAATGTGTATCTCACGATTGGCCATCAAGTGCGTGACTTGAATGTGAGACCTTATTATAAAATGGATACAATAATTCTAAATGTCCCTAGTCAATGTCATTAATGTAAAGGATAATGATGATTGTTGACACTATCATGTTGATTAACTGATGACCATGTTTCACGGGTCATTAATATGGAGATATTAAGTTAATCACATGGGTTCATGTTAGAGAACATGTAATTGGACGAACCCGCTATGATAACACTTCAAGGATTGTTATATAAGTGTCATGAGTGGTTCTAATCATAACTGTTGAGTATAATCCTTTGACTTGAGTTTGTCACCATTTCCTATATATGGAATAGTTTGTTTTGACATTGTCAAAGGTTAGCAATAATAGGTGATTATAAAAGCAATGATATGAATCATGCGGAGGAATATGGATGAACAAGATGGAATTTATCTCCCCCATATAACAGGATAAACATATCTCTGGTCCCTCGATGAGCTGAGACTAATAAATTGCATGGACGTGCACAAACGAGGTGAATTTCAGTAGTTTGTTTCACAATCTAACTCAGAGATTGAGAAACATGATTGTGCTTAATAAGGATGACATTATTTCCTACCTTACGCTAAATCAAGATATAATGAGACAAAGGGATTACATGTGGATAATTGGTTCTTGTGTAAGAGGGAGATTGTTAATGTATGCCCCACTAACCAATTATAGAATTTACTTTATTTATTAGTTGTGATTCAAGTACTGTCGTATTCCAACCTTATTTAATATTAGGTAGTTATAATGTCTTGCTAGAGGTCGCTTATAACTTGTGAGCCTAAAAGTAGTTTGGACTTGCTGCTAATATTAAATAAGCCTACAGGGTCACATACCAAGCAAGCTAAACATTCAATGGGCCTAATTTGGATTTGGGCCTAGTCTAATTCACTCTTAACTAGTTAGGGTTTTCCTATATATATATAGGTTATTAGAAGAAGAATGGTCATCTAATCACAATCCTAACACACATCTTCATCTAGAGAGAGAGAGGGACGATATTGGTGTTAGCACACCGTGAACATGATATTCAGTCCTGTGCGTGTGTGGATACCAGTAGAGGCGCGACATTTGACATGCTCTTTCTTGACACTACCAATTCCTCTTCCTATTTCCGCTGCAGAAAGGTATAATTCGATCTTGAATTTGGTTTCAATATTCACATGGATCTTGACATTTCAGATTTACATTTACAAAATTTATTACCGTTAATCGTCCGAAAACCTTACAGTAAATCATTAGTATTGAATGGCTTTGCTATCATCATGATAAAAAGCATAAAACTCCTTGGTTCGGCAAAGAAATTTGATAAATTCATCTAATTAAACTTATTTTTTAAAAAAAGGATTAACAAATTGATCAAGATAACATCTAACAAACTCAATCTATAACTTTAATTTACATTATATTAATATCCATTTACATTTTTATGTATGAGTTTTATCAAGTTTATGACATTCAATTTTTCTATTTTATTACATGAATATATATATTTAAATAAGAAAACTTACGAAATAGTATATTCATAATTTAATCTCAATTTAAGTTTTATAAACTAGATTAAAATTATATTTATAATAAAAATTTATTGGGTCAACTATGACTTAAAATAAAATCATCTTAATAAAAAGCTATATAAGACAATTAGTACACTAGCATCTTAACGTGAATTTTTCAATATGATAATCATACGAAAACAATTTTTAAATATAAATTTAATATACTTTTAGTTAAATTATTTATTTTTTTGTTAATTACAATCATTTGGCTTTGTTCATATGGATGAGTGCGCCATATTTATATTATAATATTACTCTTGTGTTATTTCAAAAATTATGACTTTTTTATATCATTCGAAGTCAAAAATTATTAAGTAGAGAATTCATAGCTATTATTTATAATTAGATGATAATATAATTGATTTGAAATAATAATCTAAATATAGAAAATGTCTTATTTGTCAATTATATGCAAATATCACAAAATTTAAAATAACTATCAAATATTAGAATAAATATTATGAAGGGATGTGCTAATTTATGGAAAGAGTTACTTGATCGATTTGCCCTATTCACATAATTATTTAAAATTTTATAAATAAAAAGTATAGTTACTTTTAAACTTTTCTAAATCATATAATATATTATGTGAAATGAGTATCAAACTATAAGTCACATTAAATTTTCTCCTCTAAGTGCTTAATGACTTGTAGTGACATGAGTAGGATTTCGTATGCATCTGTTATAGAATCAATCATATATGCCATATTGTGTCCTTGTGCGGATGTTGCATGTGCTTTGAGCATGACAAGTAGATACTAGTCATATCTAGGTGAAAGTCACTAGATAGTTGTTAAGAACATTCTTAAGTACTTGAGAAGAACTAAGGATATGTTCTTGATCTATAAAGGTGAGGAAGAGCTCACTGTAAGTGGTTATTGTAATAACCCAAACCACCCGTCCACAGATATTGTCCACTTTGGGTTGCCTCTTGGGCCAAACCCCTCACAGTTTTGCTCTTCCCACCCTTGGCAAAATGTGTCTAAGGGGGAGAGGTATCTATATCATTATAAGGCATACTTCGTTCCCTTCTCTAGCCGATATAGGATCTCATCATCCACCTCCCCGTAGGACCAAGCCCTCTTTAGGGCTCAACCTAGCTAACACAACAGTTTGGGTACTGGCTCTGATACCAATTATAACAGCCCAGACCACCCACCCACAGATATTGTCCGCTTTGGGCTCCAAGCCCCTAACAGTTTTGCTCTCCCTACACTTGGGAAGACGTGTCTAAGGGGGAGAAGTATCCATACCCTTATAAAGCATACTTCGTTCTCCTCTCCAACCGATG
>JANVCL010000008.1:30723347-30739840 GCA_026546855.1 Erythroxylum incrassatum
GTCAATGTATGCATGTACAATTATTTCATGTGCAATAAATTCATTTTTCACGATATAAGTATGTCACATAATGCATGAACATGCAAATGCATTTCTCATCTCTCATTAAACACCCATATTTTCTATTTTACCCTTCCCATTGGTATCGGGATGTTACAGTATCAGACTATAAGTCATTAAATTTTCTCCTTTTAAGTGCTTAATGACTTGTAGTGAAATGCTTATTAGATTATAAAACAACATACTTACTGAAATTGCTTATAAGATTAATTCACTTGCTAATGATCAATTCAAATTTTCTTGATTTTTCAACTTGTAAATTCCAATTCTCTTCAACTTCGAATCCTTATTCTAATCATTTCACATCTTCTATAAATTTATTTTATTTAAATCTTAAGTTAAGGGGCTGATTGGTTTTACTTATGTTTTTTATTGTAGTTTTCAATTTTTTGTTTTTCTTTCAAATAAAAACAAAATTCTGTTTGGTCGTTAATATTAATGTAGTTATATTTTTATTACTAATAATAATTACATATTAGATAAAACTTAAAGATAAATTATTTTTAATTAAATAAATTTATTTCATCTCTTATATAATATTTATTAACAAAATATTAATAAAATTATGTTATTTTAATAAAACAAATTATTTAAAAATTAAAATTTTATTTATAAATTAACATTTATTTGAAATATATTTTAATTATTAAATCAAATTTTATTTGAATATTTATATTTAATTTAATTTATTAATAGTTATTAAATTTTAAGTACATATTAATTTAATTATATAAATTAGATTAAATTATTCATATTTTTATTGATAATTTATTTTAATTTATTAAATATATAATGCTAAATTAAATTATTCATAATTTTTATTAAAATTTAAATAATTAAATAATATATTAAATGATAATAAATCAGATTTAAAAAAAGCAGAAACAATAAAGAAAAACCACTTTTATGGTTTTCATAATTTTTAAAAATTGGAATAAATCAAAACCAAAAACATAAACTTAAAACTTAAACAAATAAATTTTTTATTGAATTTGAAAACAAAAGAGAAAACAAAAAAATTAAAATAGAAACAAACACCCTGTAAGCTCATATATTTTTACTCGACACATTTTCAATAAAAATATAAAATGTTCTGCGTTATTATGAAGCTAATGTTACCAAAAAGGAAAGATTTTTATAGCATGTACTCCTAAGCTGTTAAAAAGTTGAATTAATCATATAAACATAATGTCTTAATTAATATCGGACTCATTCATTAATTTTGGGGTTAATCTGCAAATACTCTAATTCCCGACAAATCCAATTTCCTCAAGGCCTGAGAACTCTAATTATATATGTAATTCATCACCTTTATTATCATTATCATATTCAGTCTGAAGTTTCACAGTAAAATGAGGTCTAAAAAAGTTTAATAATACACAACCTTATTTTTACATAATAAAAATATTGTTTCTTTTAAACCCACGTGCAGATGTGACAAGAAAATAATGATATAGATTAAAAAAGTAAAAAAAGTAAAAATAACATTAAGAATATTTAAGTAAACATAAATTACGATATATACATAAGGATAATAATAATAATAATAATAATAATAATAATAATAATAATAATAATACTCTTGAGTCTGATAATAATAATAATATATGTAAGTGTAAAATAAAAAAATATCATTAAGCTAGTTGTGATATTTTAGTTTAGTTCACTTGGGAGAATGCGAGAGGAAGAGCGGGCCTTACAGGGAAGAGTCACTACTACCAGTCTTTGTTATACACTTTCCTTCTCTTGCCACATTGTCTTAAAACCAACGACTTCTCCCACATGTTATGGCTCATAGGTTTAGCTTCTTTATCCTTCTACTTCGTCAAAGCCTTTCTTTCTTTTTCTTTTTCTCTTTTTTTGGTTAAAGAGTTATTTGCATGCTCACAAACCACATTCTCAAACCACAAACACACACACACTGCGACTTGCTTTTTGTTCTGTTCATAATTCCCCTGCATGTTACTAGTACGACCCACTAGTGCTTTCGTCATAACTTCTTGATCTTTCTGTGCCTGTGGTAAGTATTTTTGCGTCTTAGATAATGGGTATTGGTTGTCGTGTGGATTCTAATTGATTGTTGTTGCTTTGTGTTATGGGTCTTTCAGCTGGATTGATACTAGTCTTTGAAGCACTATGGGTCCTATAAGAGGTCAGAAGAAAAGAAAAAGAACTGAAAAAAGGATTGAAGAAAACGCTTCTGGTTCTGGGTCCACTGAGAAGGAAGCGCCTGTGGAGTGGTGGGATGATTTCTCTAAACGGATTAATGGTATGTTGTTCTCATAAAATTTCACTTCTTTGCTGTCTGTATTTTCATTTTAAATTTACTTGTTGTTTCTTCTTCTGTTAGATGTTTTTGTTCAAAATGCTCGTATCTCTGTGTTGATCACTCGTTTCATGATGGAATATGCAGTTTATCATCTATGTCCGGCTGAATTTAGTTCACGATTTAAATTTAACTCTTTAATTTGATTGGCTTTAAGTTTCAGCAAATGTTCAAGGTCTAAGTTAATGCATTGCAAAAGCTTCCTTGTTACCTAACTTTCTGATGATCTCTTATTGAATACGAAAGAAGAAAAAAAAAGTTACCAGTGTTACTTTTTCCTGCTCACGTATTTGAAATGATTAGCTTCGTTGAAATATGAGAACCCTATTGCTATAGCTATATAATATATCAGTCAAACTGGTTGGAGAAAGATAACGCCTTGTTGAGTGCTTCAGCAAGTTGTTTACAGGAAAAAGAAGAGATTAGTCGAAACCAAAACTTTGATGTGGGGGTAATAAATTAATACAATTTCCATCCGTACTCCTCTTATATGTAGCTATCTAGATGTTTAGCTACTCCATTATATGAGAACTGCTAATATGGTTCATTTTTATTCTTTGAAAGGCCAAAAACCTTGTCCAGGATTGGATAGCAGTAAGTTTGTCTTATAAGCTGAGTTCTCTAGAAACTCATGTTTGGTGTTTCATATCCATTTTTTCCTATCCTGGAATGAGAAATCTGTTGATTAGAGAAAGACGTGAGCTGCTTGTACCAAAGTCAAGTAGAAATAGTTTGAACTATATGGCCAATAGCTAGTTTAGGCCTCGTATTTTTATTGTCGTCAAAAATTGAACAGATAGTACCATTTCAGCTTTTGTACATGAAACCTGTTATGTTTGTAATCTTTTCCTATCATTTAATGAGCGAATGGTTAAGAGAGCCTCCTCTGCTACAAATGCAGTTCCAGTTTCTTGGTTGAGGTCAAAATAACTTTAAACTCTGGTTCATTTACTTATGAGGCTGTAAACAAAAGCTTTTGAAAATGGATTTCTAGTTCCAATGGTTCACTTCAGTCAACCATCAATGGATCAATATTAATACAGGTGGAATGACTTTGCTCTTAATATGGATTTTGTCAATCAATTAGCTACTGTATTCTGAGGGGTTGGAAGATAAAAAGGAAAAAAAAAAAAAAAAAAAGAAAGAAAGAAGGGGGTAGGCTTCTAAGTTTCCATTCAATGGATCTCAACTAAGTTCCGATGTTAGCTTTATGAGCCAGAACTTTATTCTGACATAAATAATCCTCTTGAAAAGCCACGGCGGACCACATGTTTCATGACTACTATGGAGCTTGAAGCTTTAGGTTCGTGCTCAATATCATTTGATTGAATAGTTGACACATCTCTTGAGATATTGCACATAAAGAAATTTCCAAACTCTTCAGTTAGAACATAGGTAATAGTATCTTGATCAAACTGCTGACAAAGGAGATGAGCAAAACAGGGAGTCTACTGGATGGAATTTAACTAGCAGAGGCTCTTGGAACAGCTGGAGTAAGAAGTTCCCAAGTGAAGTTTCAGGGTGTGTCCATCCAAAGATTTTACTCACCCAATAGTGAAATCCTGCAAATAAAGCAAAAACGATTCCCAAAGTACATAATGGAAATTTGCAACC
The DNA here is from genome assembly GCA_026546855.1 of Erythroxylum incrassatum. Lineage (NCBI taxonomy): Eukaryota > Viridiplantae > Streptophyta > Magnoliopsida > Malpighiales > Erythroxylaceae > Erythroxylum > Erythroxylum incrassatum. The sequence continues at coordinate 30,727,348 of JANVCL010000008.1, forward strand.
ATATAATAAGTATCATGTAGAGAAATATCTAGCCTTAAAGTGGAATTGAAAGACTACTTCTTGATGATTTAATCATTTTTTATTTTCAAGTATCATAAGAAAAAGAGATGTGAAACTGACAGTGCATTTTGCCACGGATCATATCGCATTGGCGATGGCGCAGGAAGTAGCACGTGCAGTGACTCAAAGGTGGGCCCCAGCTCGTCCTATTTAACAATATAATTTAAGAAAATCTCGGTCCTTCCAGGTTAGAGAAGCACATATGAGCTAAGCTACCCTAACATTCTCCAACATACTGACTAGGTTGCTGCTAGATTCATATATTTTGTTTAAAGAGATGCCCCTTGTAACCAACACTTGATTCAACTGGGCATGAACACAAGCATTTGAGGCTGTTCCGGAAGAGATATCTGAAACGTTGTCTTATCTTGTTATAATGTGCTGCTGTAGGTTTCTTCATGACTTCCTGCACCTGATGTCTGTCCTCTATATGAATAGACGTATACGGATGCATAAGCCTATGCATATATGAAGGTCTATTATAGGTTCCTGATACCACTATTTAGCTTTTGCTTCTGTAAAGTTCCAGGACATCTTCCTTTCTGATATTCTTCATATGAGATGGTGGGTTCAAAAGATTGTTTATCTGATTGATGTCTATATATGTACGTGGAAGAATGAGAATATGGACATCATACAAATTCTAAGAAAATGTTCAAGTACCCATAGAGCTTAATCGCAATATTTTCTGCTGATTGTTGTACCTGCAGGTCTTCACTCTCCACCTAAGTGTTTGGACAAGTTCAAGTATGTCTTCAACATTTCAAGGAGAACCTTCAACTACATATGCTCACTTGTGGAGGAAGATATGACGTCCAAGTCAAGGGAATTTATTTTTCTAAATGGCAAGCCTTTATCATTGCATGACCAAGTTGCAGTAGCTTTGAGAAGGCTGGCTTCTGGTGATTCATTAGTCACAATTGCAGATTCCTTTGGGCTGAATCACTCAACTGTGTCACAAGTGACCTGGCGTTTTGTGGAGTCCATGGAAGAAAGGGGGCTTCACCACTTACGATGGCCATCTGGTGAATCAGAAATATTGGAAATAAAATCTAAGTTTGAGAAAATACTAGGCCTTCCAAATTGTTGTGGCGTGCTTGATACCACTCACATCACAATGCTATTGTCATCATCAGACCCTGCAAGTAATGCATGGCTAGATAAAGAGGAAAACCATAGCATGGTCTTGCAGGCTATTGTAGATGCTCAAATGAGATTCCGGGACATTGTCACTGGATGGCCTGGAAAATTGGAGGACTCGGTGGTATTTCAAAGTTCGAACTTCTACAAACTGTGTGAGAAAGGGGAGAGGTTAAATGGAAGAACATTTCAACTTTCCGAAGGATCTGAAATAAGGGAATACATAATTGGAGATGCAGCATTTCCTCTTCTTCCCTACCTCATTGTTCCCTATGATGGGACAGAACTCCCAGAGTCTAGGACCGAGTTCAATAAGCGGCTTTCTACAACTCAAATGGTAGCCCATAGAGCATTTGCAAGGTTGAAGGAAACGTGGAAAATCATTAAAGGGGTTATGTGGAGACCTGACAGACATAGGTTGCCGAGGATTATTCTTGTCTGCTGCTTGCTTCATAACATTGTTATTGACTTGGAAGATGAGGAACAGGATCAGATGTCGTCAAGTCATGATCATGACCCAGGCTACAAGCAACAGATTTGTGGATCTAGTGACATGAAAGGTGTGTCTCTAAGAGATAAGCTGTCTCGCTACTTGTCTGGCAGATTGCCACCATGAACACTTGGGTTTCTAAATGCTCAATCTTCACCAAACTGCTTAGCATAACTGGTAACTTGTATTTACATCGCAGAAGGGTCATAAAGGTACCAGTTACTTTCTGTTTGTCTTGACTCTTAAGTTGTAAACAATTTGCTCAACAGGCATATTGCTCGGGATTACTCTAGAGGACATGAAGAAAAAGCTTACAAAACCTGGTGAGATGTGTTTTAACATTTGCAAAGTTGGAAGTAATTAATTGAGAGTTTAATTTGAATACGACCCACATAAAATTGTCAGTGGAATTCCAGACTTACTAAACTTTGGCTTGAGACCAAAACAGATGCTTAGATTATGGAAGTACTCTGTTGACTCCAGAAGTGATTACTCTGTGCTTCCCTGGTTTTCTTAATTTTCTCTCTTGGGATGAATCTATGGTATCTTGTGCATCAATTGTGTCCTCTTCCCACAAAAACAGGAAATTTACATCTTTACTTCGCTATTTAGAGGCTTAATGATTGATGGCTATAATGAAGAGAAGCCTTTTGACTCCCTAAGATCCTGCCCTTATTGATGTTGGTTGTAGAAACAATGACTAGGTCCTTATCGAGTGTATCTACTTCATTATCTGCTTAAACGGAACAAGCGGTGACCTATTCAATAAGCCTTTGTTAGTGTTTAAACTTTAAACACGACTGATTAACCTTACTCCAGTACAGTAGTATGTTCCCCTCCTCCTTTGTTGCCGACTTGATCCTTGGTGCAGCTTGGAAACCAAAAATGAGGTACTCCCTGGAGCAAGTAAAGATATAACCAACGTACTATAAATCAAACCGGTAAGGAGACGTTTAAGATTTAAAAGTCAACACATGAAATCGATATATAATGATACATAATGAAGAAGTACGCAAAATTATAATATAGAAATAAAATATTTTATTAAAATAAAAATCAATTAATAGCAATTTTAATAATTCTAGGTCAAATTGAATATGATATAAAATTTTTAAATAAAAATAACTACTAAAATTATATTTTTAAAGGAAGATGTGTTTCACTTTTTAATTTTTTAACATTATCTAAAGAGTTATATACTAAGTTTTCATCCAAATATCCTTGGATTTAAATAAACTATAAAATATTAATGTATAAAATTATTTTTAATTATAACACATTACAGTTTTAATCTTTAATATTTCCAAAAATAACGTATCAACTGGTTATCAATAAATATTCTTAATTCGTTCATTACAAAAAAAATTTCATAAATTGTATTTTCATGTTTACCATAATCGAGATCAAGAGATAGTTCTTTTATGATCTAAAAATTAGTATCTTTGTGATCAAGAGATAGTTCTTTTATGATCTAAAAATTAGTATCTTTGGTACAATCAATATCAATTAGATTATATATTCTCTTCTTACTAAACATTATGAATATTTAATAAAATTTATAAAATTAATAATAAATTAATTAATAAATACCTATTCTTCATCCTCAAATTATAAGTACATTAAACAGGATCATTAAGTCTTTAATGATCAAAAACGATTTTATTTTGTCATATGAATGAGTTTAAAGATACTCCGATTATGTTCACAACATGATTTAATAATCTTAGTCAATAATTCTTATTAATGTCATAAGTGGAGCTACAATCTTCACAATAATTAAGCAAGCATCCCAATTTTTTTAACTAAAATAATTATATAAACTTCGTCTCCTTTCACATCCTTTGATAACTTATGACTTAAAAAATATTTATTTTTCATTAAATTTTGAAATATTTATGATCATGAACACCTTTCAAAGTTATAAATAGTTGCAAATTTGATAACAAGAAGATTCACAATCTTCAACCCAATCGATTTGAATTTACAACTATTGTTGATGTGTGTATCCTATCAAAAATTGTACTACAGATCACTAGACAAGTATGCCATCATTTTTATAGTATAGCTTAGGTTAATACAAGTGTTGATTCTATGAGAATTATAATTACTAGTACTAATCATAGTTCTATTATCTAATTTAATAAAACAAATGATTAAATTAGATGAAAAGGAATTAACTAAACTAATATGAAGTATCAAACTAAAGCAATGAAAAAGATGGATACAACCAATAAATAAACAAGATTTATACCCTTTAAAACCTTTTTATACTTAAATTTATCTTAGTTCAATAATTAATTATAGTTTTATTTTATTTTTATTAATTTATTATTTTAATCTGTATAGTTTATTAAATTTATGTTATTTTATTTTATTATTTATAGAGTTTTTATATAGATCTATCAAAAATAGTCTCTTTATTAGTAAAGGGTAAGATTGCGTGTTTTTAAACCTCTCCAAACCTCACAATTTAGCGGGACTTCTATTGGATTGTTGTTGTTGTATTTTAGTGAGCTAGTAGAAACTCTAAAGTTACAACTATATCCTTTCTCAAGACATACAACTTCTATCCTTAATTTGATTAACTAAAATCTCTTTTTAATCAGAACCATTATGAACACAGTAACTTGTTTATGAATTTTCATGATAGATTTTGACTCTAACACAAAAGATATATATGTTGCTATTGATAGGTGTTGATTACTATCATGCCCTTAGCATGATTTGAGAGCAGTTGACTTGTATTTTACTGATTTATATGAGATTTGGTACCTAATTTTGTTTATATTTTGTTCACAGACACTTTTCTAAATCAAGCTTTAGTTGATTTAGAATGATTTTGAGATATTTTAGAGGAAGGAATCAAAATATGGCACCAATAAGGGACCCCACAGGGGGTTTGTACATCTAAATGTTCTATGTTGTTTCATTTTGTTTTCGATGAAAGCAATGCAGGACCAATATGAGATCGTATTAAACCTATGTTCATGAAATAAAATGAGAAAAAAGAGAAGAAAGAAGGGAGAGACATATGGGAGGACCAAAAAGCAAACTCGAGGCCAAAGAGACTCGAGAGCACATTGAAGACAAAACAATCTTAAAGGAAAGCATGACTACGTCAAGATCAATCAAGAAGGGTCAATGTTTAAGAGCCGTGAGCTTATTCTTATCAATCCAAAACAATAGCTCTAAGATTCATTCGTTTAAGATCTATACTTCAATTTAAATCATCCTTAAAAAAAGAAAATAAAAAATGAACAAGAAAAAAACACAAAACGAAAGAGCTTATTATCATGGATCTTGAATCTTGATGGAATTTCTTTTTTTGAATCCAAGATTACTTTGTCCTTGTGTTATGAATCTCCAATTCAACCCCTATTGACTGCTCTCAAGTCTTTCCAAAGACATTTTTGTCCTTTGTGTCCCTTTTCTTTTATCTCAAGAAAACCAAAAAAATTTCCTTTGTGTTGTTAACCCATATTGGCATTTTCTTTTACATAAATTAGGACTATCTCGTGCATTTAAGGATTCATCTTATGAACATGGTTCTTAAATGCATGAAAACAAGTTCATGTTTGAGTCGTATTTTGGAACATGGATCCCTATTTGACATGTATTCTTTATGTTGCAAATTTTCCTAAGAAACATAATGATCCAGTTGCATACGTGATGTAAAACACGAAATTGTATTTGTCCTATGTCTTGAACATGAGTCCATATTCAACTTATGTTCCATTAAAATTATGTCAAAACTTCTCCAACTTGGATCTAAATTCCCTTATTCATTCTTTCTTTATTGAAGAGCTAAAACAAGGTCTACAAATAAAATATAAGCCATATTAAGTACCCAATCTTATAGAAATAATCTAAATATAAGCCAAATACTCCTAAAATCATACGAAAAATATAATCTAATTAGCGCACTTATAACATTTCACCATACTTAATCATTTTCTTGTTCTCAAGTAAATCAATTTCATCACTCTTAATATAAATAGGTAGTAACTATAGGAAGAAAATTAACAAATTAATTACATCAATCAAGATTCTTCGTTATTCATTCAACTGTAAATTTCATCAAATTGTTAAATATTTAGCTACTTGGTTCAAGTCATAAATCAATTCAATTCACCCCTCAATCCTTCAAACTTTAACTCAATCCATAAATTTTAACCTAATGCATAAAGTAAACATACATGAGAAAGATGCTTCAACTTTCAAATATTTTCATAACCCTAATTAATTAAAAAACATTAACTTTAAAATAATACACAAGAGCAATTCAAATCTTATTTGAAAATGCATATAACCTTTTCATACTAGAGTAAACATCTTGTCATGAATATTTTCAGTTATTTAATTAAGTCTATCACCGCTTTTAAACTTCAACATTTTTATTTAATTTGAAGCTACCATAGTGAATTTATTTAATGCTTACTTATCCAAAAAAAATTCTCTTTTCTGTTGTGATATTGGAATTGCTTAAAAAGAATCCATTTCTAACTCTATTGAATGTCTAAATTATATAAAAAAAAAAGTATCATAGTGCAAATTAAGTATTTATTTTCAAAATTAATGAAGTAAATTAGAATCAACTTATTATGAGATCCATGTTTCTTTACTTCAATATTTTAAAAAATAATATCAATTAATTATCGATACATTTAAATCTAATTAGTGGATAAAAAGTTTGCATTGTTATGACATATGTGTTGGCTGATCAAAGACCAGAAACAATGATTACTTTTTTAGTTTATTGTAATGTTGGAATAACTTTATTTACCAAAAAAAAGTTGGAATAACTTTTATCAAGATTGTTCATACTTCTAATAAGGTAAAAAGTGTTCATACTTCATTTTAAAAATTGTTTAATTTTCGAATGGGTTAGACAAAATATGTTGTCCATTTTGTTATAAATAATGTGTTTAATTATATATTGATTGCATACTTTATAATCAAAGTATAAGCTTATTTATTGGTCTCTATGTGCTCCTCAATGTATAATTCTAATTTTAAAAGACGTTTTTATGGACCATATTTTTGTTCTTACTTCACATGCATCTAATATCACAATTCTTATATGCAATTATCTTATAGTTTTGTCTTGGTTAAGAGAGTAAGAAAATTGGATTGATATTATGGTTTTGTCGTTACCAGGTTTGCAACGACATTTATACCCCTGAAAAGTGTTTATGATCATAAACAAGTATTTCAAAATCTAGTGACAAATAAACTCTTTTCAAGTTATCAAAAGGAGTGAAAGAAAAAAATTATACTATTATTTTAGACAATAAATCTTCGGATGCTTGCTTAATTATTATAAAGATGCAGGCCATATTTTGTATACATTTGATGTTATGTACATAATTCACAAGACAATTACAAATATTTTTAAAGAAAAGCAGAAATTGCACAAATCTTATATAAATTTTCTTTATTAGTGATGGGGTAAACATCTTACTTAAAAGATCCACTTAATACTTACTTTCTCAATCCTTATTGCTTAAATAGTAAAGATGTATTTATACATGTCAGATAGTATGGGCATTCTTTTAATGTGATTGAATGTGAAGATATTTTTCTAATGAAGAGCAATCAAAGATAACAAATGGTATTAGGTTGTATCATGAAGATTCAGGGAGTTTTGTTAAACCATCTATAAAGAAAGAACTTATGGTGAAAAAATACAGCTTAATATATTTTTATAATTTGTTTCATTCTTTACTTATTAATGCTATATTTTTATGATTTTATTATAACTCTTAAGTTAAATATTGATGAGTAGTGGAGATTGTTTGGTGAAAATGCTAACTTAAAAAAATCTCAATAGATTGCTCAATGAAACAGTTTTTACATAAAGTTGTGCACATATGAAGTGTCTTTGAACATATAATGAAGAAACGAAATTGTTTGAAACAACAAAGAATCAATGACCTTATTTACGTTGTAATATGAGGACAAAGAATAGGTAAGTTATTGATTGTATTTTATTTTTCTAGTAATTATACTTTTTATTGTTAATTTTATTTTTTCTGTTATATATTCAGAGTACTTAGTAAAAAGAGAATATATAATCTAGTTGATATTGATTGTATTGAGAATATTAATGTTTAGATTAAAGAAGAAAAGTCATCGCTTGATCTTGATTATAATGAACTTAGAAAGGTAATTTATAAATAAAATTCTTTTTTCATGACGAATGAATTAATAACATTCATTGATAGTCAATTGATTTCTTATTTTTGATATATTTAAAATTTTAATATATAATATGTTAAAATAGAAAATAATTTCATACATTGTCAACTTATATTTTATTTAAAATGCAGTGGAAGATATTGATGTAAATACTTTGAATAAAAACATAGTTTATGACTCTTTAAATAGTGTTATAAATTTTGAATTTTTTTGACAATGATGAGATATGAACCTGCTTTATAAATAGAATTTTAATTATTATGATTGTTTAAAATTTTTATGTTAAATTGAATTTTAGTTACAATTATTAGATTTTCCATTAGTCAATTATACATTAATTTATTTTATTTTTATTTTAATACAATATTTTGCTTTTATAAAATATTTTTGTGTATTCTTGTAACTTTTACTTTTTATTGACCTAAGGGCCATTCGATTTTCTTAACTTTTACTTATTATTTAATATATACGGATTTCATAATAGCCTAGTATCAATTAAATTTTAAATCTCTTCTCTTATCAATTTGATGTTTAGTCCAGATTTTAAAACATTAATTTTTACTTTTACATGATTAAAAATAATAAAAATGTTTATATAATTAACTATGTGTAATAAATTAATTATCTTTCAAATTAATTTTAACAATTTTACTAAGATCAACATTTTGCATAAAAAAAGGAGCTCTCAATTTTAATATACGAAAGTAAAATTTAGCAATTTAATTACTTATATCAATAACTTTATAAAAAATATAAAATGACTAATCACGTTAAAATCTAAAATATCAAGCTAACTCTTAGGTTAATATATAATTGTGTACAGTTGTCAAGCTATGTCTTTTATTTAAAACTTTTAGTTCTTAATTGTGGATACTTATTTAAATCCTCTTTTATTTTTCTATGTTTCCCTTCCATCTTTTTTTAATTTATTGATAATATAAATCTATATTTGAAATCAAAATATAAGAACATCATTGTAATTTAAAATTTGACAGAAGACTACAATTAAAACTCCTTTCCATTGATTGGTAAAAATTTAACTCCCTTTTCACTTTTTCTTTAGCAATAATACTCTTCCAAAAAGTATGATTATCGCAAAAGAATAGGTTCAATTTATTTACACAATGCATACTAGGAGTTAAGCTATATATATATATACACACACAGTAGCGAAGCCAGGAATTTATTTCAGGGGCAGTGTATATATATATAGTTTTTTTAATCCAATCCATCATGGACAACGACATTCTTTTAGGGTGAGCATCTCTATATACATATATATCTTCTTTTTAAAAAAAATTGACCCTTACAAGTGGCTTCGCCACTGTATATACACACACACACGTGTGTGTGTGTGTGTTATCACAAGAACCGGAAAGGACTATCATACCAAAAATATATCCTATTTTAGTTTGTACAAGTCTAAAGTAATTTAAACTTGTTTGCTATAAGAAAACATTCTCTATTTTCCTTTTCATTTCTATTCTCTTCAAATTTCTTGAACATTTTTTTTAGTTTCTAATAGAAAGAAAATGTTTTTCAAAAATAAGTTGTGAAGCAAAACCTAAGAAAATAAATTAAAACACTTTAGTTTTATTACGTTTATTGTTATTATATTTTCTATATAATTAAATATAATGTTACGTTAAGAAATAATTTTTATTTTGAACCATATAAAGTATTTCTACTATATTTCCTAATTCCATTTTTTTAAAATAAAATAGATATAGTTCTTGTTTATATTAAATAGTACATTGGTTTTGCTCTACTAAAGTTGAGAAAGCCTATTTGGAACGATAGGAATTGAATTCAATTGCAACATTGAATTCAATTCAACTATTTAGAACGGGAAAAAAAGACGAGTTTAATTCACAGGCATAATTGAAACCTACCATTCTTTATAAATTCAATTCAGCTAAAAAACTACGAGAATTGAATTACAAATTGACTTTAACTCTTCCTTTTAAATGTTGAAAATTACTCTTCCAATAATACCCATGCAATAACCCTATCTCTTCAACTGACGCGGCCACTCTTCAATTGACATAACCCCTTCCATCTTATTACTCTTCAACTGACGTAGCCTTAAGGAGCCCCTCCACCCAAGAAGAAAAACAACACCTTCTCTAGGAATCGACACCTCCCATAAGTTTTTTTCCTTTTTCTCATCGTTTTGTTTTAGATCCATAGATTCTCAAGAGGTTGAATGAGTTTCTTCGTTCTTACGCATAGGAAAATTGAATTCTGCATTTTCTACGATACCTTTTTAGCCAAGGGTAAAAATGTCATAGGAAAAAATTGAATTCATTTTGATTGTATTCTAAACAGTGTAATTAAATTTAATTATAATATTATTGAATTTGTTCCAAACAGTGTAAATTGAATTGAATTCAATCTCATTAATGCAATTGAATTCAATTCGTTAATGAATTCAATTTGAAGGTTGTCAAACTCGGTGTAAGTAATATTGATATACAAACAAGTACTCTAAATTCAAGTAGGGTACTACTCGAATTGACTATTATCGCATAAGAGTTTAAGCCATCAATACTTTATTATCATGTTTATGTAATTGTTATTCTCTAAAAAAAATTTAGGAAATTAGTTAATTTACCTTAGGAATGTTATCTAGATTTTTAACGTAAAAATGTATAATTCATAAAACCATACAAACAATGTTAGTTGTCTCTTTTTTTTGTCCTTTTTCAGCATGCAAAACTCTTAGCAAGTCAAAGGAATTTTATTTTTACAAATTTGGATTTAAAAAAGAAGAGGAAATATAACTTCTTTGTATAATAATTTAAATGATCACTCTTCATTACATGTTCTGGTTAAGGTAAGGGACAAGATCACAAGTTGTTACTCCTACAGAATTGATGATGGGAAAGGTTCATTATTTTTTATTAACAATCGGACTCCTTACAGAGTATTAGAAAGCCTGAATGAGTTCGCTCCTCTCAAACCTATAATTCATCATAATGCTACAGTATCTCAGGCTTTATCAAATCATGCTTCATAAATAAAAGCTTTGCTAGCTTCCAATCTAGTATCTTATTTGAGAAATTTCACCTTAACCCCTATTAAGGAAGATGAGATTGTATGGAATGATAATACTTTTTGTAAGTTCACTAATGCTTCTTACAAAAAGATCATTATCCCATCAATGCCAAGGGTTGAGAGGTTCAATGTAGTCTAGGTTAAACATGCACCACCTTGAGGTTCCTACGTATTATGATTAGCAATAATAGGAAAGTTCCCTACACTAGATAGAGTGGCCAAGTTTCTATTAATTTCAAGCAAATGCTCTCTTTGTAAGTTTGATAAAGAATCTCTGAATCATCTCCTATTTAGGTATGCTTTCTTTAACAAGGTTTGGAGAATGATACTACAACTATGCAACCTAGTTAATTCACTTGTAGCATAGACCGAAATCATATTATGGTGCAATAAAACTAAGCACAAGATGGAAGGAGATATGTTACGTATCCTAAATCTATCTCGGTTATCTCTACCTATTAGAAGTGTTCTACTGTGTTAGGAGTTGTTACTTAGTTAAATATTTATTATGTTATTCGGTTGAATTAAGACTATTTTGTGTACACATATTTAAAGGCTAGTGAAATATGAATAAAGGCAGATTTCTAAATTTATTAAAAACAGTATATTACCTTGCAATATTTCTCTGCTATATTTCCTATCACCATAGCTCTAGGAAAGTCCACAGGGCATGGACGAGGATGTGGTCGAGGCCATGGAGCAATCCAGGAGCTTAAAAATTTTGTATCAAAGTCAGGTTTGGCTGAAGATGTAGACCAATGTCTTTAACGCCTAGAACAACAGATGGAAAATATGAGTCAGAGCTTAAATCGCCATATGGCCGAAGTGCTCCTTGGATTTCAAAATCGAGAAAATTCCTCAATGGCTCGTTCGACGAGAAGGAACTCGAGAGGAGAGGAATTCAACACTAGAAATGGTGGAATTGCTTCCCAAGGGGATATCACTTCAAAGGTGACCCGATTGTGTAAACGATCTAGAAGGGGGGTTGAATAGATCTTTAATCTTTTTCGATAAGCTCTACAAAAAATCGCGGAATTAATACACACAAAACAATTTAATCAAATTAAATAAAGAGTATAGGGAAGAAAGGCAAACGCTGTTTTTATAGAGGTTCGGTGCTAAGACCTACGTCCTCTACCTAAGCTCCCACTTAGGATTTGGCAAACCACTTTACTGCACACTTTTTAGTTCAGTGTGAACTACTTGATTTCCGGCTCAAGCTAACCTCACAACCACTTGATTTCTGGCTCAAGCTAACCTCACAACCACTTGATTTCCGGCTCAAGCTACCTCACAATCTGATTTGATTTCCGGCACAAATCCTACCTCACTAGTGATTCTCCTCTAATCACTAAGCTTACAATGAAGATGATAAATAATAGAAGTAAAGCTCTATATAGCTAGATACACTTGAATGTGCAGAAAGAAACTTAGAGTAATAACAATGATGATTATTATGCTTTTTCTCTTCTTTTCTCTCTCTTGCTTGATCTTTTGATCTTCCTCTATTTATTTGCAGCCTCTTGGAAGAATATAGCCGTTGGAAAC
>JANVCL010000008.1:30749397-30759584 GCA_026546855.1 Erythroxylum incrassatum
CCATTTGATCTCATTACGAATTCTTTGGAGTAGTCTGTCAGTCATTATTTGCATCACAAACGATTTGGTTGAATTGACATTTGGAGTCATATCCCCAGCTTATGCCTTATACCAGAGCTTGCAATTACGCTTGAAGTAAAATAGTTGATGCAATTCTTCATGGCTGGAAATTTTTGTCTTATGCTAGTTGTTGAAGATCATTAAATATCTTTGTTTGGTGATATATTTTTTAGTTCTCATTGAGCTGTGTGCTCGTATTTGAATACAGTTAATCAGTTTCCAAGTTTGAGCAGATATTAGAAGTTAATATTTCAGGTGCTATCTAGAGATGGTTATTATGGGGTAAAAGAATGTTGTGCGGAGTAAGGAATTGTGTACCTCACAGAATAACTTTTGCACCATCTGCTGTCTTCTTACTTTTCCTTTTCTTTCTTTTGTTTTTGATTACTGGAGTTGTTTTTTTCTTTGCACAGACAACAACATATGTATTTCGGAAACCTTCATTTCTGAGTTTATCTCTTTCAATCTTTCCAGAGCAAGAGTTTTTGGGTGGCTAAGGGTGCTGATGGTGATCCAGTATTTGATAATTCTTCTAGAATTGAATTGAAAAGATCAAATCAGTGGTTTTTGGATTCTACTGAGCCTGAGTTGTTCCCCAACAAGAAGCAAGCTGCACAAACTCCAAATAGTTCATCTTTAGGAATATCAAATACAGATGTAGCTTCTTGGGATAACACCTCAAGTTTTCAGCCAGTTGCAAACCAGTTTATTCACAGATTATTTGGATCTGAAACATCAAAACCTGTCAATTTCATGGAGAGGAATGTATGTGACACTGGAACTGCCAACTCAAATTCTTCTGTTAGTCGGTCTATATCTGATACTGTGGAAGATCTTGAAGCCTGTATCAACTACGGTGGTTTTAGAAAAGTCAAAGTCAATCAGGTCAAGGACTCTGAAGATGGTATGCATATTCCAAAAGGGCACAGTTTTGGTGCTGAAAGTGCCACTAACCTTTCCCCAGCACATGCTTTTAATAGGGAAAGTGAAAGTAGTTTTGATTCAATGGGAAATGCTTATATTAAGGAGAATGACAATGTGCCATTAATGTGTCACATGTATGATGGAGGAGATACACATGTTCGATCGGCAAGTCCTGCATATATAAAAGGCAATGATAATGCTATTACAATGAATGATGCCTATGCTAAAGAAGATGGGAACATGATATCTTTTGCAGGATTTCCTGATGCACATGATATTATACCTGTTGGCAGGCCCGTCAGCACTTACGACCAGTCATACGGTCAGCCTTCAGTTCTAACACCAGAACTTGCTTCTGGAAAACATTCAAATGCCAATGCAGTTTTTAACAATGGCGGGACAGCTAAACTGAAACCCGAATCTGTTTACAAGAACAAACTGGAGATCAAAACTACCAAGAAAGAAGCTCCAAACAGCTTCCCCTCTAATGTTAGAAGCTTGATATCAACTGGTATGCTTGATGGTGTCCCTGTGAAGTATGTCTCCTTGTCACGGGAGGTAAATCTCTTACATTGTTAGGCGTTGATTTATTTGTTGGATTTGCTGGTTAGTGACATTCTCTGCATGCAATAAGGAATTACGTGGGACTATTAAAGGTTCGGGCTATCTTTGCGGCTGTCACTTGTGTAACTATTCAAAGGTAAGTCGTTTACTACTTCCTATTTGTTTTAGGGTAGTTTCCTCATATCAACTTAATCACCCTTTTGTTATTTGCATGTAAGGTGCTCAATGCATATGAGTTCGAGCGTCATGCTGGTTGCAAAACTAAACACCCAAACAATCATATATACTTCGAGAATGGAAAGACTATCTACCAGATAGTTCAAGAATTAAGGAGCACTCCCGAAAGCATGTTGTTTGATGTTATCCAAACTGTGTTTGGTGCACCAATTAATCAGAAATCCTTCCGTATTTGGAAAGGTAAGGAGAATTGATCTATTTGGAGACCGTATTTTGATTTATATGAGTTTGTTTTGGTTAAACGCTGTCATTTGTGGGGTTTACAAATACATATACTAACTCTAACAAGAATAAACTATCATTCTAAGAATGTGGGAGTAAGTCTAGACTCACTCATAGCTTAAAAACTTGTGTGAAATCATAAACCTTCCCATGGTTTTTAAGCCTTGTGTATTTTATTTATCCAAATTCTTCGATGCTTGCTGGCAAAAGGTGGACCGGTTTGTTTGTGGCAGTTGAGACAAGTTTCAAACTTCACAGTTCTTCGTATATTAACTATAATATTCCATATATCATAATCTTATTAATTATGCCCTTCTCTTATCAGAGTCATATCAAGCGGCAACTCGCGAGCTTCAACGTATTTATGGAAAGGAAGAGTTGAATCTGTAAATGTGTATGTTTTGCAATGTATATTCTGTAGGACGGGTATGTAGACAAACCTAGTGTTTCTTCTTGGTTAATTTGATGTGACTGTATTACTTGCTAATCATGTAAAAACTTGGTATTGTGAAGGGGAATGGTATATGGATACTGGGTCGAGTATAATTTATAACCACAGGAACGAAATGTATTTGGAGGATTGCTTAGGGGCCTAAGAGTAAAGTGGTACGTTTTGCTCAAAGTAGACTTTGTAATGCTTTGCAATTTTCATATATTTCAATGTAAACGGTTTTAAGCTAATTCTGTCTATTTTCATTACAAAAGCCATTGATGGTTTTTGCTTTGCTGGAAAATTATTTTGATTTAAATATCATTCATTAAAGAGGAAAGCAGTTTGTCTTCTTTACTGCACTAATTATACCGAATTTATTGAATAAATTCATTATGGCAAAAGACGTAAAATTTCTACACAATAAAGGGACGAGGGCAAGGAAATTTGTCAATGGAGTTAAAGAAAAGAATCGATTTTCTCTGCCTTCTCTCTATTTCCAGCTTGTTGAACGCCATCATCAGTGTTTAATAATTTCTCCACATTCCCCTATTTCGGTTGAATGTTCACCAGATTCCACAGTTTCTACCTCTTATAAGAATTTTGATTGACTGCCCTCTAGTGAATTTCAAGCATTTTGTATTCTTCATCAGTAGTGATTGCTAAAAGTTTAGGAGTACTCTCTTGTTGATGTTCCTCTTTCTGTTTTTGGGTACCCTAGAATAGGGAACCCAAATCAGGACTATGCACCTATGCTCCTTATCTGGGATTTTTGGCGTCTTATTGAAGTCTCCAAGAAACCGCCTCATACTAGATTTCTTCTCCATCTTAGTTATTATCAGCTGCGCTCTTATACGTGCAATTGCGAGTTTAGTAAGAGAAGTTAAGCTTCTGTTTCTGCCTGCAAATCTCTTGTTATTTCTCTCCTTCCAAAAGTGCAATTGCAACCATGTAGACTTCCTTATCATGTTTGGAATGATTAATGTGCAATTATCTCTTGTAAGATGTCATTCAGGTTATTTTGACTGTAGTGTAGTGTGCATAAAGAAGATATGCTCTGCCAAACCTTTTTAGAAACTTCACACCTGAAGAATAGATGATCTCTATCCTCTTCCTCCAAATTCAATAAGACACATTGCTTAGAAATAGATAGAAACTTAATCTTGTCATGGTGTTGAGTTTATTCAATAGGGCTAGCCAGAGCAAAAAACTAGAGTTTGGTTTGAGGATTTTATTCCAGACAAGCTTACTCCATCCCAATTTTGTGTTTTTCCCATACACTACTTTTGCCTTCCGATTGGTTATTTACAAAATTGATATACCATTCCATAGGTAGGTATCCTTAACACCATAGTACCTATACTGTGGGATTGACAAATTCTAATCTCCTCTAAGAATAGAGACCAATTGCCATTTGCAATTCTCTCTTCAACCTTGGCCTTTTTTTAGAATCTATCTAGGATAACCCTAGCTATTGGATTAATGCCCCATGACCTATCCAGTTGTCATACTATAGTGAGATTTTATCTCCAGCCCCCAGTCTACATATGATCTGTTGTTGAATTTCTTCCCCCAATCTAAGGATTTGTTTAAAGAACCAAGAATGACCGTCTTTAGGTATAACTGCCCGCAAACTTCCACCCCTAAGGATGTAGCTATATATCCACTTGATGCACATAGATTCTTTTTCACCTAAATTCTCGATAATCTTTTCAACATTAGGCATCTATTTCTCCTGCTGATAGGCTCTGATGTAGAACAAATAGAAGAATTATAAATTAGTAGTTAAAAGCATAAAATTAGGAAGAGTGGATGATATTAGGCTCCTGAAATATTAGGATTCAAGGTTGAATTTTGACAAGGAATGTAGAAATCTTAGATTTTGTAAAGTTCGGAATTTAAGGTTTAACTGTTGGAATTTTAGGCTTAAGATTTTAGGGTCTAATATGGTTGGAATATAGGTTTGAGATGGCTAGAATGTAGGTTTAGGAGGGTTGGAATTTAGGTCTAGGTTGCGAATTCCTATATCCTAGTCTTTTTGTATCTTTTCAATAAGGGGAAGACATTCTCTAAATTATAGTCTTCTCGAGGCTATAGGAATTCAGAAGTATAAAATAGGAGGATCTTGATTTGCCATTCCAGTAATAAGGAACAAATTATGAGTAACATGTGCTGCACTTTTTGACAAGATAAAGAAGCTTTTCTGAAAATTAATGCTCAAACCCAAAATCTCTTTAAAGATTTGTAAGGTATCTATCAGTAAAGAAACTAAGTGAATATCAGCCTTGCTTAGCAAGATGAGATCATCTGCAAAACATAAATTTGTTAGTGAAAGCATCTTACACTTGGAGTGGTACTTGAACTGAGGGGATGAAGAGATTTTGTGCTTCAGCATTAGGGTAAGAACTCCCATGCAGATGAGAAATAGGTAAGGGGAAACAAGATTCCCTTGCCTAGGTCCTCTTTTGCCCGTGGAGATCTCTGTAGGACTTCCATTCATTAGAATCCTGAAGGAGGCTGTAGTGATGCACTCTTGAATCCATTTGATAAACACCTGATGAAAATTCATAACTTCCATAATTTGCAATATAAATCTCCAGTTAACACTGTCAAAAGCTTTCTAAAGATCTACTTTAATGGTGCAATTTTGTGAAGCATTTCCTCTTGTATACCCTTTCAAAAGCTCCTGGAAAATTAGAATATTATCACCAATATTCCTTTTACTCAAGAAAGCTCCTTGATTCTCGCTAATGATGAAATGCAATACAGATTTAAGCTATTCGCTAGGATTTTAGCAATGATCTTGTAAAGGAAGTTGGTACAGGAATATATATGAAATTAGTCCACATTGTAAGGTTATGGATTTTGGGAATCAAACACAAAAAGTTCTTATTAATCTCTTTAAGTAAAATGCCATTTTTGAAGAACTCCTACACAACTTCTTTAATATATTTTCCTATTTTATCCCAAGTTTTTTTATAGAAAAATTCAGACTGTCTAGTCCTAGAGCCTTTCATTTTAAAAACTGCTTCCTCTATTTCTTAATCAGAAACAAGCCTGGTGAGGTTATGACTTGCATCTTTAGGAATCTTAGTAGAAACAAAGGTCATGAGTTCTCTATGAATTATAGAAAACCTAAACCATATCATCCTTAGCAATCCCAGCTTACTCATAGATGAACTCCCCTGAATCAGCTTTAATGGATGTGATCATGTTGATATTCCTTCTTGATGATACTGTATTGAAGAAAAATATGGTGCAGCGGTCTCCTCCTTAATCCATTTAATTCTGGATCTTTGTCTTAACAATGAACAATGATTGTCCACTGTTTGCATGTAGTATTCTAGCAAACCCTTCTCCTCATTAGCAATATTCTCATCAGTCGGTTATTTGCTAACAATTTCTGGGTGAATGAGAGTCATATTCTAGCATCTTCTATCTCATTTTTATGTTTTGTCCCTTACGTGCATTTAAACTCTTCAATTCCTACTAATCACCTTTTGTTTTTGTATACAAATAAATTGTTTTGTACCATAGACCTCAAACTCTAAACTCTTAGAAATGGCTTCTTTAAAGCCCTCCACATTAGTAAGAAAGTTATTAAACTTGAAGGGATATTTAATACTAACATTTTAAAAAAGTTATCCACCTTGATAGGGGTGTGATTTGAGAACCCTGGATCAAAAAATATAGCTTTGCTTTCTGGAAAATTTGTTAACCAATCAACATTCACCAAGACCCTGTTCAACTTTTCCGAATGAACCACTTAGAACTTTATTTGTTGCTCTATGTGAATCGAGGACCCTTAGATTTTAAATCCAAAAGTTCCACATCCTTGGTACAATTAAATAGATCTGAATTGTAGTTGAACAAATTACGATTTCCTTCAACTTCAAATCGATAAAACAGTGGAATTTAAATCACCATTAATAATCCATGGTCCTTTAGCTGACCGTTTTAGTCTTCTCAGTGAGTTCCATAAATCAGATCTCTGGACAGCATTATTAAAACTATAAACAAAAGTAGCTAAAACTATTGAATTCTCCAATTTGAATATCAATTTTGTGTGAATTAACTATTCACTAGCTTCCAATGCTTCCACTTCCATTTGGTCCTCATTGTACACAATAATGATTCTACCATAACCATGATATTAATGATTAGTTAATATCTTCCAATTACTATCAAAACAACTTAATTTATTCAAATTTCCTACTCTGATTTTTGTTTCCAATAAGCAAACTAATCTAGGCTTCTTATACTGAACAAAATCCCTTAAAGCTTGGGGCTTCAAAGGGTTGTTATTCCTTGTACATTCCATACTAAAACAGTCATGTAGTAATGCTTTTAACTTTGGAGCCTTTCCTACTACTTCGGTTACTCTTTCTCGATATCACTTTTTCAAAATTTTCCTTTTGAACTTTCTCTTTTTGTTGGTCTACCAACTGCTGTGGCATTTTTACTGACTGTTGGGTTGTATTTTGCTTTAAAACTTCAATCTGTTTTCCTTTATGATGAGGAATATTCATCAAATCTTCTTCAATCCTCTAGTTCATTGCCAAGTTTCCTACTTCCAGCCGCATATGTTGGTAGTCTTTTAATGATTGTGTGGGATAGATTATGGGTTCATGTTGTTTACTCCTGTTGTCATCAGTTGGGATTCTATCCACTATATCTAAGTTCCCTTAATCCTTCGAAGTCCCTTTCATAGGTGCAGTTCTGATCAGCTCTTTGGTTCCTTCAGTGGAGACTATATCTAGCCCTAGCAACTCACAATAGTCTCTCCTCGCAAATACTTTCCCTATTGTTAGCCAGCTTTTACCTTGTGCTTATAGGAATGGTTTGTAGCACCCCACTCTTATAGTGTGTATCCCTGAACATACCGACGATATTCGAGAACATGCCCTACGAGGGTGGCATGCTAAAATAGTCAGTCAATCATAACCATTAAAAACTTTTCACGCATTATACTCATATTTCAGAAAACCATTAATTAAATTGGGCCCACTTTTTTTTCATAAAACATCACAATTATTATTACACTCATTGATCAATCTCATTTACAAATATTTCCAATTTGGAAAGTCATTAAAAAACAGAATTATTCAGATACACATGACACAATAATTGCGGAATACATTCTTTAATACAAAATAATGAAATATCTATACAGATGTGAACTGATCCCAATCTCTATTTCTTACTCGAATGTAGTGGCTAGACTCCAATTTGTCTAACTGGAGATCTTCACGAAGCCTGAAAAATGTTGCAAATTTTGGGTTGAGTTTTGCGAACTCAATGAGTGGACCATTCTTCATGGCTCACTCAATCACATAACATATCAATTCATCAATTCAACATCTTGAGTCACATACATTTCATATTCACTTAAATCATATTTCACATTCAAAAATCATTCAAACTATTTATTTCAACCATTTAAATCATATATATCATATGCATATGCAATGCTCATGAGACTCACTTTCAATTGTTATTGTTGTAACCGAGTGCCTGTAACTATCCAAGTATCCATATTCGTTGGGGATACATGACTCATTATACATAGTGAGCCTTTAGCTCTTAATCACTTTCCGAGCTTTAAGCTCTTTTTCACTTTCTAAGCTTTAAGCTTTAAGCTTTATCTGTTCATGCATTCATATAATAAAATGCATCACATGTATTCAGTCAATCAAATGTGCTCAATGTTACACATTCATATTCATGATCACAATCTCATTCACATTTGCCATCGGACTTTAGTCCAGCATTCAACATATAAGTTGAGAATCACTTATTTCGCTAAATTCACATTCAATGAGCACTTCCAATATGTTATTCATTAATCAAACGCCTCGGGCGTCAATGTCTGGAATCAACACAATCACATTCACATAATAATTAAACATATAATTTAAAACAAACAATTAATCAAGTGAGACCATCTAGGTTACTCACAGTGTGCTCCAGATTAGCAATTGCTTCTATGATTCAGAAACATCTAGATGTTGACATTCTATCCTGTATATCAACATTATGCAATACACATATTGCACACAAATTATTAATTGCACAAACACATAAACATTCAATTGTACACATATGTATAGGTGTAATATATAATGCATGCTCAATTTGACTATTCCAGGTATGTTTCCTTAATCACGTCTCTTGATCAATCGAACCTTATCATTTGTATGTGCCTAGCTTATTCTTAGGTTTACACCTCAAGAACACTTGGTTATTCCAAGTTCATCACTCAATCATACACTAAGGTTCATAACTCAATACACTTGATTATTATAATATCATCAATCAATCATTCACTAATGTTATTCTAACATTATATGATCACACAGTATCCAGACTCTCCTTCATTCTTACTTGATACACATCACTCATCTCCTTACAATTATATTAGCATTTCTAAGAACACTTTTATATCATTAACAACTCATAACTTCCAAATTGAGATAAATTCATATATCATATCTTGCGAAACTTGATCTTCCTAAGTTCATCAATCAACCATTTACCAATCCTTTCCTAGTGAATTTATATGACTATAAAATTTGGTGGAGAGGAAGGACATGTGTGTGGATTTTGTGGTTCAAATTTCAAGTTAATTGAAGGTCCGGAGAAAGAGTTATGGTCAAAAGAGTGAAGGGTGTTGAAAGTTGTCAAACAACAATGCACCTTACGATCATGCAACCAATTGACAATCCTTCTCTGTCATGATCATGTTTGTGCACAATCGTGCACTACCTGATAATTCCATTATTCAAGCATCATTCCAGCTTTTCTCCAAAACCAATTTTCGGGTCCATTTTGCATGATCATTTTGACAAGGAAAATAAAGTATTTAGGCAATAAATTATTCTAAACAATTATTCCTTTATGTCTTAAGTTTCTAATGACACTAATTTCATGTAGTTTGGTTCATTATTCTACAAGATATACCTAAAATATTACAGACTATTTCCAAACCGCGACAACACATTGTACTCAACTTCAAGCCAAATTTTGAAACTCTTAGAGACATAATTAAAATTTGATTCCTTCATAAAAATTGTATCTATATGTCTCTAGTTTAATCTTAATAAAAATCATCCCATTTGGATATCTATAGATCAAGATATGGCCAAAATATAGATGCATATTCGGTGAAAACACTCCATCTAACATATTCCAGCCATTCTTTTTCAATTTTTCTATATTTTTAACTCCTACATGTTACATTCAAACCATCTTATACATAGATTATCTTTTCTACTTCATTTCCTCTTTATTCTCAGCTCCATTTCAGTTCAATATCAATCACAAACAAATCATATTCGATGTTTGATCATATCACCAAAAATAGAACACACACACACACACCCGTATAATACTCATCATCAACTTTTTGCACATGCTCAACTCTAATCTCATATTCGTTTCACTTCTAAATATCACCTTAATTCTTCCCATTTTAAGACACCACATTACTTCCTTTCATTAGCTTTAGACTCATTTTAGTTCATCCATGTAACAACTACCCAAAAATTTATGTGTTTATAAATTTTGGGTGAGTTTTGCGAACTCAGTGAGTGACCATCATCGATGGCTCACTCAATCACATAACACATATCACATCAGCACACATCTTACACTTCTCATTCAGTACAATTTAATCACTTATTTTATGCACATGTAGTGCGCATGAGACTAATTTTTTATTTGTTATTTTGTTGTGACCGAGGGCCTAAAC
>JANVCL010000008.1:30776357-30795175 GCA_026546855.1 Erythroxylum incrassatum
ATGCTGTCAATGTTAGGGACATATTTCCGATTCCCACAGTTGATGATATGTTAGATGAATTACATGGGGCAACCTACTTTACCAAGCTTGACCTTCGGGCAAGATTTCATCAGGTACGGGTCCATCCAGATGATATCCATAAAACAGCTTTTCGTACCCATAACGGTCACTATGAATATTTAGTCATGCCTTTCGGATTATGTAATGCCCCCTCCACTTTTCAAGCCCTTATGAATTCTATATTTCGTCTCCATTTACGAAAATTTGTGCTAGTATTTTTTGATGATGTCTTGATTTATAGCCCCAATTGGTCCATACATCTTGAACATGTCAAAATGGCTTTTGAAATATTGCGGCAACACAAATTTTTTATCAAACTCAGTAAATGTGCATTTGGACAGCAACAAATTGAATATCTGGGTCATATTGTTTCTCATGAAGGAGTAATGGTGGATCAAGGGAAAATTTGGGCAATGCTTGATTGGCCTAAACCTACTAACGTTTCTGATTTACGTGGATTTTTAGGTCTGACAGGCTACTAAAGAAAGTTTGTTCGTAATTATGGCATGATTGCTCGGCCATTGACTGATTTGCTTAAGAAGGGGAGGTTCGCTTGGACTGAAAACGCAGAACAATCCTTTACAGATTTAAAGCATGCTATGTCCTCCACACCCACACTTGCTATGCCCAATTTTAATGAGGATTTTGTCATAACCACAGATGCTTCGAATGATGGCATTGGGGCTGTCCTATCCCAGCAAGATAAACCCATCGCTTTTATGAGCAAATCCTTGGGTGTTTCTAAGAAATCCTGGTCCACCTATGCTAAAGAAATGTTTGCGATTGTTCATGCAATTCGTACATGGAGGCCATACTTACTCGGCAGGAGGTTCTTGATTCAAACTGATCAAAGAAGCCTTAAGTACCTTTTGGAACAACAGATTGTTACTTCGGAACAACAAAAGTGGGTCTCTAAGCTACTCGGGTATGATTACGAAATCAGGTATAAGCCGGGGAAAGAAAATGTAGCCGCTGATGCCTTGTCAAGGATTGCAGGGAGTCCTAGCCTTAATGCTCTCTTCAGTCCACAGACCTCTTTATGGGATACTCTATGAACAGCAGTTCACGCACATCCCTACATGATTCAAATCGGGAAATTGGCTACCAGTAATCCAGGCAAACCATATTTATGGCGAGCTGGTTTGATTCTTTATAAGAATCGTGTTGTCATTCCTCCTGATTCTGATTTAATTACTCAGCTTTTACAGGAATTTCATGATTCCCCAAGCGGTGGACATTCCGGAGTTTTGAGGACATGCAAAAGGATCGCTGCATAGTTTTACTGGCCATCCTTGCCAAAAACAGTCCGTGAATATGTTGCTTCTTGTTCAGTCTGCCAAAAGAACAAGTCATCAACATCTTCTCCAGCTGGACTACTACAGCCTCTATCCATTCCTCATCAAGTTTGGGACGATATAACAATGGACTTCATTGAAGGCCTTCCATTTTCTAATGGAAAAAATGCAATTCTGGTTGTTGTGGATCGTTTAAGCAAATATGCTCATTTTTTGGCTTTAACACATCCTTTCACTGCACCAAGCTGAACATGAGTTCTTCATATCATCCGAAGACGGACGGCCAATCGAAAGTTGTTAACAGGTGTCTTGAGCAATATCTGCGCTGTTTTGCTTCTCAACAGCCTCGAAAATGGAGCTCTTACCTTCCTTGGGCTGAATTATGGTATAACACTTCATATCATGTTTCTATTGGCATGTCTCCTTTCTTCGCATTATATGGCAGGCCTCCGCCATCCATTCCACGATATGATGCTGGAATGTCCCCTGTTCATGAAGCAGATCAAGTTTTGGCAAGTCGTGATGAAATTCCTCTATCTCTACGCCGATTCTTCTAATTGAATCTTCTAATTTTTTGAGTTTGTTGTTCAATCTAATTTCCATTCTAGCGACATTATTTTGGAGCCCAGCAAGAACTGACTCCAGAATTTCAAGCTGATCTTCATCGGACGCCATAGCTCTGATACCAATGATAGGTCCCAATCAGAGTAGAGATAGTATTCTACTTCGGGCGAGAATTGAGCCACAAGAATTCTCTTAGGGCGAGAATCAAACCACAAATTTCATTAATTTTCTTCCCTTTTCATCTGATTCATTGAAGCATTTAAATACAAAGAGAGAGCTACTAAAGCTCCTTAATTTTAGGCCCCATTCTAATCCCACTAACGCAAGTGCTACACTAAGATAATGGAAATCAACTAACTACCTAATTCCTATTCTTAGGCAAGTAAATATCTGACTTATTCTACTATCACATAATATGTAGTCTATCACTTCCATTTCTTAATGGATTAAGATTCCCCCGCCCCCTCCCTTTACCTTCATCTTCCATCTCATACCCTTCTACTTCATCAAAACCAAATCTCAAAAATCCTAAAAACCATAACATAGCAATCAATGCTCACTCCCCTTCCTTTTCAACAAACCAGCCTTCTCAAACTCCTACCCTCTCAACACATACTCTCCATCTAGCAAACCAGCACTCCACATCCATAGCGCCCACCCATTCAAACCAAGCAACAAATCAGAACAAAACTCATGTTGAAACTAAGCAAGCCTAGAAACAGGTGGTGGGGGACAACTAGAACTCTTCTCTGTTCTATAGTCCCCCTTTTGAACTTAATGGAAAACTAATGGTGGCCCCTAGCATCGACATACTAAAGGAAGGTGTAGAAACTTGGGATGCGGTAATTATCAACTTCTTCATGGAAAAACATCGTGCTTTCCTTGTGATTCAAGCATGTATTCAAAGAAATTATAAAGGTTAAGGCATACAAGAAGTGATGTTAACTAAGAATGACAACATTATACTTACTTTCAATTCAAAATATGAGGCTCAAAAGGTGATAGAAGAAGGCCCTATCACACAGCTCCCATTATTCCTCCAAACTTGGCAACCTGGTATGGAATTAGAAAAAATCATATTAAAAAGCATTCCTTTATGGGTGAACATACATAATATTCCCTTAGAATATTAGACAACAAAAGGTTTAAGCATGCTAACAACCCATTCAAGGAAGCCAATATGCATGAATAAAAATACAACTATGAGAAAACATGTTGGCTATGCTAGATTATGTGTGAATATGAACATTTCTAAAGACATGAAAGGTAGTATCCCTATAATGAGGTTGGCAGATGAACAATCTCTTAAAGAAGACAAGGTAATGGTTACTTATCAATGGAAACCATGTAACATCCTGTTTTCATAATAAGGGTTAGGACCCTAGATTTCTGTAAATGAGAAATATCAATGAATGATTAGAAAAATGCATTTCATATTCATGCATAATGTTAGCATACACACACATGAACTTAAATTTTGCACACATTACAATGATTTGTTCATGCACTCATTTGACATTTTTTGGGGTATAAATGATTGTTTTAATGTGATTATAATGTGAATTGTAGATTATGTGTCTAAAAAAATTTAGTTGGTATGTATAAGTAGTGATTTAGAATTTTTGGTAAAATTTGAGAATTTTCTAAAATTATGGGTATTTTTTGATTAGGAAAAATGCTAAGTGGCAAAACAATTGATAAATGACAGTAGAATTAAGTGTCAAATGGCAATGGAAAATTTTGATAAATAACATTAAGATTTAATGACAAGTGTCATAAAAAATTGGGAGACAACTGGATTAAAATTGGGGAACAAATGGGCTGATTATTAAATGACTTTGGGTACCATGATTAGAAGATATTTACTTGGTTATTTAAGTGGTAAGTGTCATGACACTTACCAAGCAATTAAACCCACGACACCCGTGTGAAAGACCATCTTTCATCTTAGTCTTTCATTTTTCGTGCTACTTGCTTTGTTCTCTTCTTCTTCTCTCACTCACGATATTCTCCCGACCTAACCATCAACGATGAGCTTTGCTAACACCCTTCATCTAGCCACTTCAAATAATTACTTGTCTTCTTGTCTTCACTTTGGTGATGAAAGCCCAACCTTTTCCTCTTTAAAATGAGATGATCGTATGATGTGGGAGGCTAGGGTTTCATGTTGATTTTTGAAGAAGCTTTGAGCTAATCAAATAAGTGTATTATTATTGATCTTCATGGCTTTATTAATGAAGCATATATGATGATAGTGCATGCTTGGCCAACCAAAGAAGACTCTTTTGGCCATGCTTGGCCAAAAGTCTTCAAGCATGCTTTGGAATAGATTTTTCCTGCACGAAGATCACAGAGAGTTTGAAAATTTGACAGAATTGAGCTTGGACGGATGCTCTAAAATGTTGCTATAAATAGAGGAAATGCTGAGGCTTCAGACAGTGCACCAAAAACACAAAATCAGCATTCCTTCTTTCTTCTTTCATTTCTCTTTTAGAGAAATTTATTAAACCTCTTTGTACGTTTTGTAAATTTCAACATATTAGTAAAATTGTTCACCCTCCGGCCGTGGATGTAGGTCACATTGACCGAACCACGTAAATCTTTGTATTTTGTCCCATTTTGTTTTGCCTATATTTATTTTCGTTACTATTTTTCAGGCTATTAAATTCAACCGATATTTGATTCGAGGGAGTTTTCCTTAACAAAATTGTATAATTTTTTAAGGAATTATATTCCATATATTTGAGGAGGTTTACCTAATATCTATTTAAAAAATAATTGTCGTGGTCTCTCTTGTTATTTTAAGAAAGTTGTAATAAAAATGTTTATAGGCATTCAAGGAAGTGTTTAAAATTTAAACAAAGTCCAAGTCTTAAGGCATTTCTATAGATGTTGTTATTTGTTGAGCTTATCATCTTCAATAAAAAAATTTATTCAATGCCCAGTCAAATAGAAGCCCGCATGTAGATTTCCTTCAAATTTCTTGTGTGTTTGTCTCCTTTGATCAAGTGCTTAGGGATGGACCAATCAGAGAAGAAAGCCACTAGAAATGCTTTGAAAGAGGTGTCTCGAGAGTTCAAACCCATCTCAAAGACCCTAATTTGAAGACTCTCAAGCAATTATAGCATATCATAAATGCTTTCTCTGCTCCTAAAGTTTAAAATTTTCTTTCTCCTAACAACTAATTGCATGGATTTTTATTACTATTGTTTAATTCATGGAAAGGTAATAGTGAAAACTTCACGGTCTAGGGAAACCCATTGAGTTGCATTGAAGTGTTATAGGAAGGAAATAATTGAATAATAAAACAAAACATTAATTGAATCGAATGTAGATCGTCAGAAAGTCCTAACCCTTTCATTTTGAGTATGATGGAGCGTCCATCCAATTACGATATCCCATGCAAAATAAAAGGTGTTTATGAGCCTGAACCTTGAATAAACTTTTATATTTTAATGGTTAACTAGTTTTTTTATTCGGTTTACACCCATTTTGATTTATTGAAATATTATCATTTCTATAGGTTTGGAATAGACTATTGTTTAGGCCCATTTTTCATTTATAAGAAAATTTCAAATTGACTTTTTTATACATACGTATGTATTATATGGATATTAGAAATGTGCAAAAATCTTCTTTAATATCACACTAAATTTTGAAATTGAAGGAAGAATATGATTTTGTTAGGAAGAAATCGAGTTAAATCCTTATATTCATTTGGAGTTAAATCGTCATATTCTTTTGGAGTTAAATTATAAATCGAGTCATTAGAGTGTAGTACTTAAACTTTTTCCCATATTCTTTTTGGATCTACTCAATAAATATTGTTTCAAAATGTACATATCCATATTCAACACCAAAATGATAGTTCACATGATGAAAATTGAGAGTGTTTTTGCCATGTGAAAAAGACCTATAAGATTATGAATTATATACATTTTTAGGTCTCGATGACTGTTGTGGGTGATATAATGCTTTCTTTTGGATATGTGAGGGTTTATGAGTTGTTCTTGTTGTTTGATAAAAAGATCAATCGTATGAAATTGTAAATGCCATTATTATTTGTATAAATATGGCCTATATTGAATTGGAGCATGTATCATGCCTTCATGCTTATAATGAGACCTATAATGATTGTGAGCTTGTTTCATGTCATTTTGATGATAAAGAGTCATGAATGAGAATGATGTTACATGTTCTTTTGGGATGACTATGACAAGAATTTGAGCAAGAGGGTACCTCACTGTTAATGACCATGAAGCACATTGCCACCCTATTTCATAGTTCTCACTCTTCGAACTAGCAGTTCCATCCATGTACCCTTGAGTCATTTGTAAAGACTCAGGTAATTTTCTGACCTATTCAAGATTTTGCAAGTCTTATTAAGACCTTGAAGAGAATTAATAATTTTAATGAAGTGAGCATTTATGTTAGATATTGATTCATCATGCTGCATATGAAACAATTTATATTGATACACAAAATGCTCACTTTTCTCTCTTTCACTTGAATGGTTTTCTAATATGTGATTTCAAGTGTAGGTTGATGAAAATCAAGGCTATAATTAAGCAAAAATTGTATCTTGGTTATAAATAAGGAATATTTCATATCACTCTATCCTTAAATTTAGCAATTTTGATAGAGTTAAATCTCTAACTAAAGGGTAGAACATGTATATGTATTTGGTTGTATTAGCTGTATAAAAATGAGAGAATATTATTCCTTTTTTCATGGTATCAGAGCTTTAGGGTTTTTAGCTCCTGGATTCTTATTCTTTTTCTTGATAATTATTTGGCCTTCATTGCCAAGGGTGGTTCCTAAAAAAAGAAGACTCTTTCTACTTGAAACCAAAAACCATAAGATATTGACCTCCTCTGGAATCTCTTCTTCTATTGATAGTTCTAAAGATTCCCATCCTTCTTTCTTTAACGCCACCAAATATGTGGGTTGCTTCTTCTTTACACCTTTAGAGAATTGCATGGCGGATAGTTGCTTGGTGGATAAACTACTTTCACACAATAAAGGTATTGTACATGTATTTCCTTCCTCCAAAGTACATATGGATTGGAAAAAGGAATAGGTCCAACCTTAATGCGGTCCATGAATTTCATACCAAGCACTATAGGATAATCATCCATAGGAACTATAGAGAAATCTATTAAACCACACCATTCTCCAAGACATACCTTGACATTCTTAGAAACTCCAAAAGTAGCTTTTGGCTCTGAATTTATGGCTTTGAACCACCCTTACTTCTTGCTATAGTTGATGTTTAACCGATTTGTTTCTTCTACTTGTATGAAGTTGCTGGAAGCTATGGTATCTACCGATAGACTTTTGTTATTTGGCCTCCAACCTTCACCTCGGCATATAAATGTCCCTTCTTGTCTATTTTAAGCACTTAAACCTTTGCTTTAATGGCGCTAAGGATATTTAAAGAACCCGTCTTTGCGTCCTCTCTTTGTTTCTCTTATACCTCCCTTTTGTCGGCCGAGAACTTTGCTTTTTTCGGGCAATCTCTTGCCTTATGTGGTCCCTCACAAAAGAAACATTTGAGAGTAGACTTATTTTTATCATCTTTGGAGTTCTTAAATTCAGACTTACCAAATTTACGAAGACTTTCTTTACTTTGGTGGCTATCGCCCCCACTCTCCCCTTGTTACTTTTGTCCTTGTAGGATTTGGGCTTCTTAGACTTCTTGAACTTAGTCAAGGAGTCGACAGTGGAGATAATAGTAGCAAGATCCTGGGCACCATGTCTTTGAATCTCCATCTTTACCCAATTTTGTAAGCCATCCTTAAATGCAAATAAAGCTTCTTTATCCGAATAGTCGGGAATTTTCAAAAGTATCTCAGAAAACTCTTTCACGTACTCTTGAATGCTTCCTTTTTGTTGGAGATGCTTTAACTTAGCTCTTGCCTCTTTTTTAGCATTCTCAAGATAGAATTGGCGCCTGAGTTCTTCTTGAACTCACTCCACATCTCAATGTTGCAATGCCCCTTTCAATGTCATTATGTCGCCTCCTCCACCATACCAATGCGACATCTTCAGGGTAGAGAGTAGCATTGCTAATCTCATCGGCATCCTCTTCTATGCTAAGAACTTTGAAATATTGCTCCAAGCTCTATATGAAATTGTCCATCTCCTTCGCAGTCTACGACTCACAGTACATCTTTGGTTTAGGAATGTCTACCCTAAAAAAAGTGGAGACCACCATAGGCACAACATTGTTTCCAACTTGAGCAATGATTTTTTTACAAAGGACCAACTCCTCCTTTGTTTCTTTGAGCTTTACAACAACCTTTGCAGGCTCTCCCTTAAGATTTGCAATCTCGAGTTGGAGAGTCTCTTCTAATACCTTCACATGGTTATGACATTTAGATGTGGCTACGTTCAAGGCACCTTATATCTCAACACGACACTCCTCATTCCCATTCTCAAGTTCCTTGATGCATTGGTTTATTTCCTCGAACTTCTCTTATCCCTCGACTATTGCAAGTTCTACCTTAGCAAGCCTTACATTCGTGTCATCCATGATTTTTCTAGACATTGACCTCTTTTTCATTGATTGCTTGGAACCTTTAACATCGATGATCTGATGTTGTACTCCTGACATCTTCAACCTAGCGCCCTAATACCAATTGTTATGGACTTGGACTTCTTACCAATGAATCGTGTGGTACTTTAGTGTTATTTTACTACACCAAGTTAGCCCTAATTGAAAATGCTAGCTATAAGGCTATCACAATTAGAAAATCACTTGAGAGACTAAAAGAAAGCTTGGAGAGTATTTGTAAAGAAATCTTCTTCTTTAATGTTGGATGTATGATGTACGATATGAGATGATTACAAATGAAGCCTTTAAGGTTACGATCTATTTGATCTAATGACTTGCATTGATTCTCTATAATATTTTATACTATGCTACATATATCTACATTATTTACGACATTTTTCATTCTTCCTTAAGGCTCTATGAGCTTCCATAAGCTTCCACCATGTTCTAGAAGCTTCTATAATCTTTCATATGACTCCACAAGATTCTAGAAGTTTCTAGAGTCTTCTCTCCTCTTCTAGAATTTTGAGGAGAATTCTAGGAGACTCTTTGAGTCAAACCTCTTCTTGTGGGTTTTGAAACATGCGGAATGTGACAAATGGGGGTCATCCTACACATGGTATTTGGCTTCACTCATCAACTTGTCCCTTTAAGCCTTTAACAAACGTACAAGTAATATTAGTCCCTGAAAAATTCACGATATTTTTATACCTTGGAGATGTCAAATTGGTGGAAACAAATGTTCATCTAGAAATGTTTCTCCAAAAGGAATATCATTTTTTTTATCAAGCAGTTAAGGTGATCAGTAAACCACGTTTTCTACCCCTTCTTATCTCTTATTTTCAAATCAACTCTTGGAGGAGGAGAATTCATGTGATTAATCTTGGTTTTGCTCCCTTCTTAGTAAGCAAGTACTTCAAAGCTACATGATTAGAGTAAACAATAACTTTAGTGCTCAACCAGTATGAAATTTTTCTAAAGCAAACATAATAGATAAAAGCTTTTTTTCGATAGTGGAATAATTCAGTTGGGTTGGACTCAAAAGTTTCCAAAGTGTAGTAGATGGCATGTGTAGTTTTGCCCACGTTTTGTTCTAGAATCACCTTTATTACGTAATCACTTGCATCACATATGATTGTAAAGGGAAGGCTCTAGTTTGAAGCCTAAATCACTAGTGGAGACATCAAGAGCTCCTTAAGTTTGTCAAATGCCTCCTTCCACTTATCGTCGAACTCAAAAGAGACATTTTGTTGTAATAGCTTGCATAAGGAGAGGCCATATTCAAGAAATCTTTGATGAACCTGCAGTGAAAACCTGCATGCCCAAGAAAAGAACGAACTTCCCGCATATTTGAGAGTTAAGATAAAACAAAAATGAGATCAATTTTAGACTTGTTCACCCTTGTACCCCTAAAAGATACAACATGCCCTATAACTATAATTTCTACCATAAAATGACTTTTTTTCCGATTAAGTACAAGATTATTTTTGATACATGTTTCTAAAATAAATGCAAGATTCTCTAAGCAATCATCAAAAGAGCCATAAACACTAAAATCGTCTATAAATACTTCTACGATCTTTTCAACATAGTCAGAGAAAATGTTCACTATGCATCTTTAGAAAGTGGCAGGCGCATTGCACGAATCAAACAACATCCTTTGGTAAGTAAATGTACCAAATGGGCATGTGAAGATTATCTTTTCTTGGTCTTCTAGTGCAATGGGCTCTGAAGATAATCGGAGAATCCATTTACAAAACAATAACGTTCATATCCAACTAGTCTTTCAAGCATTTATCAATCAATGAAAGGGAGAAATGGTATTTACAAGTTGCAAAATTCAACTTTCTATAGCCAATACATACTTGTCACCCGTTTTCAATGCAGGTGAGAACCAACTCACCTTGATTAGTCACAGAATCACCTGCACCGGGCTTACCCATTTACCGTCGGAGATAGGATAAATAACTTAAAGTGTTAAGAAGCTTCAATACTTCCTTCTTCACAACTTGTAGTTAAGAAGCT
The DNA here is from genome assembly GCA_026546855.1 of Erythroxylum incrassatum. NCBI lineage: Eukaryota > Viridiplantae > Streptophyta > Magnoliopsida > Malpighiales > Erythroxylaceae > Erythroxylum > Erythroxylum incrassatum. The sequence goes on from JANVCL010000008.1 coordinate 30,786,858, forward strand.
TCAATACTTCCTTCTTCACAACTTCCATTATTGGAGGATCCAACTTACATTTTGCTTGTCTAGTTGACTTGCATTCTCCTAAAGCAAAATGCCAAGCATGCATATAAAAGAGCTTATTCTTCAAATATCTGCAATTGTCTATCCAATGGCCTTTTTGTGCTCTCTTAACACCCAGTTTAGCTTCTTGATCAAAAGTCAAAACTGCAGATATAATAAGAGTCTAATTATCTCTTACATATGCATACTTTAAGTGGGTGGGTAGTGGTTTCAACTTCATATCAAGTACCTATACATTAGAAGGTAATAGTGTCTGGTAAGATTTCGGTAACTTCATGAAGGCAAGTTCATATTTTGTAAGATCTTGTAAGAGAGTTTTCCAAAGAATGTAAGGTAACTGTCATCTCAATTAGCTCATCTCCCAACTCAACATTATCAGTGGCTTCCAACTCTAGATGCTCGGTCAAAACTGCTTCTAGTTGATCGCTGCAATTTAACTTAAAACATTTCTTGCACTAAGGGATCAATCACATCAATAGGGAAAATAGAATAATTATTTTGAGGATGTTTCATACTCATAGCATCAAAAATATTGAAATGAATCATTTCCCCATCGAATTTCATTGTAAGGGTCTCGTAACAAACATATATCTCAGTTGGAGCCATGTTAAGAACGGTCTCCCTAGTAAGATAAGTATGTGATTATACGAGGTTTCATTATTTTTATCTACCACATAAAAATCTGCATGAAACACTAACTTATTCATTTGCAGTAAAATATCCTCAATCTCTCTATTAAAGTAAGCATTAGTATGGTTAGCTAATTGTATGATAACACTGGTTTTTTTTAAAGGACTCAAGTTTAAGGAAGCATAGATAGAGCGAGACATATCGTTGATTAATGCTCTTAAATCTAGCATAGCTATCTTAATTACAGTGTTACCAATTTTATAGGACTGTTCCCAGCTTGCAAAGCTTTCCTGTCTCCTGCTCCACTAGCCTATTTTTTCTTCCAGTTTGCTGGTTTGCCATTTATCTTCTAGCAGGTATCTTTTGTATGCCATAGTTTTTTGCAAAAATCACACCAAGGTTTTTGCTTGTTTCTACCTTTCTCACCCTCACTGTCACTATTCTTTGAGACAAATGCCGAGCTTCATTCTGGAAGTCCATGGTGCCATTTTTTCCCAACATGACACTCTTCTGAGTTTCCTCTTTTTTGACTTCAGAGAAAACTTCTCGTATTGGGGGTAGTGGCCTACGTCCCAAAATATGTCCCCTGACTTCATCCAATTCTGCCTTCAAGCTAGCAAGAAATTCAAACACTCATCCCCTGTCAACTTGTTTACATGAAGATGACCAAGAGAAAGTTACAAGAAGAATTATAATCATTTGTTAAATCTTGATGTGTTTGATTCTTACTTTCTTTTGATTCTTCTCTTGAATTTCCTTGCAACCCCTTTAGTTTGTATCTATGCTCCACTTCACTCATCTTCTCCATCTTTTGCTTGCTTAATTTTTTAATTAGCTCATTTGCTTATTTTACCCTTCTATTAAACTTTATTTTTCATAACTTGTTTAATTTTGTTACAATGGAAGCTACTAATATTACCAAAATTAAATTCATTAATAACAATAAGTTTTGTTATCGTCAAAACTATAGGTTAGGATTTTAATTTAGTCCAACAAGTAGGGTTGCAAAACTAACATGAATAGACTAAAATAACCAATAAGTGGAATTCTTAAGAATTAGTGTTGCGAGAAGAAGAAGCAGTGCTTCATTAGCACGAAGGTTATATGATACAAAAGAGTTAAATGGTTTACAAAAGAAATAAAAGAGGGTAACTCACTCAATCACAAATTTTAATTTGATAGAATTAAAGTACGAGTTGGTGTGATAACAAGGACATCAGGGATGAAAATTTATTTTCTATTAAGTTTTGCTTATGAGATAAGAACAAAGAATTCTTATTAATGTTGGATTCAATTCTATCTTAGATTTTTATTAGGCTTTCTTTACTAGTAGAATGAAGATTCCAAGAACTTTTATATATGTGTATGTGTGTGTGTGTGAACCCTTTTATATAAACTTGAGTTTTCAATTAAAAGGTGTGATGTTTTCTTCTAGGAGTGATTTTTAGACTCTAGGAGCGATTTTTAGTTCCTTACCCTCCATTACTTGTTACTTTTAACATGAATTTTCAGCAACCAAAACTCTTGAACTGACGATCCACATTGCTGTCTTTCTTTGCTACATTTGCTTTTCATAGATGGTTAATAGCGATCTTTGACTGATTTCTTTTTATGCTGTCCTTTTTCCCTTTTTGTGCACAAGGTAGATTGGGAAGGTTGCAGGACAGTAATGCAGTCTTATCTCATTTTAATGAATATTCAGAGAATTGCTTTGGAGAGGTTTCCCCTGATTTCTCCAGAAATACTCGTCTGTTAAAGTCTATGAAGTCTGACCTTGATTACATCTTCCAGAAGCTAAGGTAAGTGAATCGTTCTCCATGCCTGTCATTTCATGTGAATGCTTCATTCTTAATTATATATCAATGTGTAATACAAATGGGGAAAGAATAGTATGAAACTTGTCCGATATTCCTACGTTTTTGTGCTTTTGATGACTAAGTCTTTTGGGACCACCACTTCTTGACGAGTGCAAGAAAGTGAAGAATGGACTGAACTAGATTGCACATTTCAATGACCTTATCAATATGTTTAATAGGGAAACTTGTGACCTAATTTCAGTGACTGCAGTGAAATCCCATAAACATGAAAATTGGTAGGATTAGTTTTAGAATTGCTCTCATTTTCTGAAAAGGTCTGATGCAGTCAAAAATATTCCTAAACAAATTGTTTGTTGATGGAGGAAGATGATGACTAGTTGTGTGGTATTCTCTCAGGATGCCTCCTGATTGTAGGTGTCATCAATCCTAGAAAGTAAAATGACATGTTTGTTGATTATGAATGTAGTCCAAGTTCTGATTTACTACTACATTTTTTTCCACATTATTTCCGTTTCGACTTCCATTGTTTTGTCAGTCTCCATTTTTTTTCCACCAGGAATATGAAGGCAAAAATTGTGGCGGCCTATCCAGATGCATTTCCGGACGAAGGGACGCAGGAAGCACTTGACAGAAGGCCGGACCTGGAGATGGGTTGAGAAGTGACTATAACATTATTTAATCATGAGGGAGATGTGTGGATAATGGTTGCTTGTACCAACTATGGTTTTGCTGATTGCTTAAGATATCCCGATAAGTACCTGGTATCTATACAGTGTAGTCGTCAGTAACATTTGTAAACAGGATGTAATGGTCATAGCCTTTGCTTGTTCTCTTTCAGTGTCCTTTACACAATGGGCAGAAGAAGTTCTATTGATCACGTATATTACCCCAAAAAACTTCTTTTGTTCTAAACTTGGGGCTAGCTACTGAGAGAGAAAAACACCTTAAAGAAGCACAAAGCATCTGTTTTAAAAGGAGAAGATCAAAATCATGCCAATAGCTCGAGGTCACATTGAAATATTGTGGTCAACTCTAAAACTCTTTTATTTTTTATTTTTAAACATTGCGAGTGGTTTATTAAATGCCTAGATAGTAGGAACATTACTGGTGTCTTTATATGGATTGATTCAAGTTTATTTATAAAATGATATTTTATTTTTTAGAAATATCTTTGAATATTCTTGATATTGATTTAGTTAAAGCTAATGATTACATCAGATCATAATTTATATATAGATGATTCAAGAGGAGCATATTAGTAGATGCCAGGATCCTCTATTCTTTACCCTGTCCTATTGAATCTCAGTCATTTATATATGTAGGATCTACACAAGTAGATAACTGAGATTTAATACAACAAGGTAGGGGATAAAGGATTCGTCCCTTCTTAGTAGACCATTGCATAGACATTAGGAGTTGCATGGAGTACTAGGCTTATGTAAATCTTCTGGTGTTAGGGTTAGGGTCAAGCATTTCAGTAAATTTTAACGCATTCTTGGGGGGTTCTAATTGAATAGATATATTAGCTCGAGAACAAGTGTTTGTAATTCGAGAGAGAGTAAATGCATACTTTTGGAAATTTCACCTATCTATATTATAAAATCTTTTGAATTTATTAAATTATGAATACGAAGATGATGACTAGGGGAGTTTCTTTCTAGATGATATTTATTTTTATTTTTTCTCTTGATTACGCTCTTTAGTGATTGCTTACGTTACCTAGGTGTAATTTTAGTTTTATTCAATCCTTTTATTTTACATGTCTAGGTAATAGTAAAAGAGTTTGTTGATTCCTACAGCTTCCTTATTTGATAGATACTCTATTCTCCATTGTATTACTACCAAATGAATGGGCACTTGCCTTAATTTGTAATTATTAAAACTTAAGTAGTAAAAAATGTTCATCATATATCAAGTCAACTTTTTCACCTTATAGAGTAATGATAGATTTTATAAAGAAGGTTATTTATTGATTACGAGTAACTTAATAAGGTCACGATAAAAATAAGTAGCCTATTTCTCATGTAAAAAATCGATTATTTTTAAGAAATAATTTGGGATCAGGTTATGAAAATAAGATATATCTAAGAAATTATTTAAATTTCAACATAGACATTATAAATTTTTGGTAATATCTTTTAGTTTGACAAATACACCTACAATTTTTATAAGTTTCATGATAAGTCTTTTTTATTATTTTTATTATTTCATTGATAATGTTTTGGTATATTCTAATAGTAAGGAGGAGACTATGGAATACTTGATATTGGTCATTCAAATTCTTAGTGAACATCAATTATATGTTAAATTTTGAAATTGTGAATTTTGATTAAACTAGTTAATCTTATTGATCATATAATACCTAATTATAAGATCAGTGTTGATCTAAAGAAAAAGATTTAGGTCATTAATTAAGGTTTTAATCAAAATTTTACAAAAGATTTGTTTAGAATCTTTTTAATAATTACTTAAAAGATTCATATAGTTAAGTAAATGGCTCAAACTCAACTTTGTGATAAAGATAAAGAGTTAGGAAGGTATATATATATATAAGTAACTTTTTTGAAACATATAAATAGATAGATAGATGGATGGATGGATATATTAGAATGTTTCAAAAAAGTCACTTCACATTTTACAATTATTACAAACAAAAATATCAAGTTTGGTTAGAATGATACTAGTAAGAAGAATGTTTAGAAGTTGAAGGAAAGTCTGATTGCCAATTTTTATCTCTTCCTTATCTTTGATGCCTCTTGAATTAGTTTATAAGTGTCAATGTTGAATGGTAAATTAATTGCTTATATTTTAAGAAAACTTAGCCAATATGAAATAAATTATCTTATTCGTGATATAGTTATGGATATTTTAATCTTTTCATTGAAAATATAGTTTCATTAAGATTATGCATCTATAGGATCATACAGGGAACAAAACTCTTAAGTATGTCTTACGATAAAAAATATTTGAGTATTTTAAAAAAGGAGTATATAATTACTTAAGGATTATAATTGAGCCATTTATTATTGTCAGATTATGTAGGATTATGTAAATATTATCTAGAAGATTGTATAGTTATCATATAAATCCCTGATTTCTAGGGATTAGAATAAGATACAGATTGCCATGTATCTTAGGGAATTTATTACTATGTTTAGTATAGACAATTGCATATCTATATCATATGACTGTAACCTACGTTATATATGAGAATGAAATTATTCTTCTCTGCCAATATTTAACATGGTATTAGAGCTGTTGGCTCTTTCCTAAAACTCTGATTTTTTTTCTCTGGTCATACTAAACGAGAGCTTCATCTCCACTGTCCCTCTCAGCGTCTTAGCCTTATCACTCAATTTTTCCTGCTCCTTTCCTTAGTCCTACCTAATTAATCATGTCGGAATGACCTAACGGTTATGCTGGAATTATCAGCCCTACAATTGAAAATATTGCTGCTTTTATACTTGGAGATTTGCAGAATATTCAAGTTGCATACTGACTGAATGGGAAGAACTATTTAAAGTGGTCACAATTGGTTCGCACATTCCTAAAAGGGAGAGGGAAATTGAGTCATTTAATGGGCACTCATAGGATGATCCAAAATTTGCAGCGTGGGATGAACAAGACTCCATAGTGATGTCCTAGTTATGAAACTCAATGCTGCTAGAGATTAGTGACACATGCATGTTCCTCGAAACTGCCAAAGAGATTTGGGAAGCTATTCAGCAGACTTATTCCAAAGTTAATGATGTTGCATAGATTTAAGAGATTAGGATGAAAGTTTCAACAACTAAACAGGAGACTCGAATTGTCAGTGAATATTCGAGTCTCTTACAAAGCTTGTGGCAAGAGATGAATCATTATCAATGTATCCAAATGCGATGTACTGAAGATGCAACAATTCTGAAGCGTTTTATGGAAAATAATCGTATTTATGATTTTTTTGGCATATTTAAAAGTGGAATTTGATGCTATAAGGGTGCAGATTTTGGGAAAATAAGACCTATCGTCTCTAAATGAGACGATCGCTATTATACATGCGGAAGAGGGATGTCAAAGTGTTATGCCTGAACCACAAGGAGGAGATGGCTCTACACTCATTACCAAGCCCATGGAATTGAAGGAGGCTAACAATCCTATAGCTGTTACTAGAGTGGACTCATCCAAACCTTTTAATCGAGATTCCCTATTATGTACATATTGCAAGAAACATCAGCATACTAGGGAAAAATGCTGGAAACTTCATGGCAAGCCTAGTCGAAGTGGGAACGACCAAAGTCAAGCACATATGGTGAGAACTTTGCCAACTAATGAAGAAAATTCCAAAAAACCTATTCCTGAGTTCAATACCGAAGAAATGGAGAAACTGAAAACTTTTATGGAGTCCTTTGAGAAGCCAACCTCAACAGATACTTGTTCATTGGTGTTTTCAGGTATTTCTTCTTCTTCTAATCCTAATGCCTCAGAAAGAAATTTCTCTTCTATGTGGTTAATTAATTCCGGAGCAACGGATCATATGACTTGTTCCTCTAAATACTTTATCTCTTATAACCCCAGTTGTAGCCATAAAAAGATTACAATAGCTGATGGATCTATCACCATCGTAGCTGGTCAAGGGGATATATACATAAACAAGGACATTACACTAAGAAATGTCCTCCATGTTCCCAAGCTATTTGCAAACCTTATTTCCATTCAAAAATTAACCTCATTCAAATTGCAATATAACTTTTTTTCCCATCACATTGTGTCTTTCAGGAGCTAGGCATGAAGAAGATGATTGAATGTGCTAGTTAGAGAGATGGTCTCTATTTTCTGAAAAAACAACACAGTAAACTGGAAGTTGGAAAAACCTTATATGTATGCCTTTTTTTTCTGAATCTATCATGTCAAACCAAGATAAAATTTGGCTTCATCATCGTCGTTTAGGTCATCCATATTTTAGAATTATGAAGTTGATGTTTCCTTCGTTGTTTAAAGGTCTTACATCTGAAAATTTTCATTGTGATGATTGTGAAGTTGCAAAGCACAAATGTGCTTCCTTTCCAATAAGCAATAACAAAACCTTTGATCCTTTTCTCTCATTCATAGTGATATTTGGGGACCTTCTACCATTCCAAATGTTTTCGGGTGCTAGGTGGTTTGTTTCATTTATTGATGATTGTACTTGAGTAAAATGGCTTTATCTTTTGAAAAATAAATATGATGTTAGTACTGTTTTCCCTAGTTTCCACAACATGATCAATACTCATTTTGATGCCAAAATTAAAAGATTTCGATCAGACAATGCTAAAGACTATTTCAATCAAACCCTTTCTTCTTCTTCTTTTTTTCAGAAAATAAGAATTATTCATGAGTCATCATGTGTTACTACCCCATAACAAAACGGGGTAGCCGAGAGGAAAAATGGACATCTTCTAGAGATCACTAGAGCACTGTTGTTTTATAAAAGTGTTCCAAAACAATACTGGGATGAAGCAGTTTTAATTGTTGCCCATCTTATTAATAGACTTCCAATACGGGTCCTTGGGTTCAAAAGTCCAATTGACATTCTCGCAAAAATTTTCCCAAAATTTTCTGTGTCAAACAATCGGATACCTCGAATCTTTGGTTGTGTTGCATTTGTTCATATCCATTCTCACAATAGGAGAAAATTAGATCCATGAGCTCTTTGATGCATTTTTATTGGATATTCCTCCACACAAAAGGGTTATAAATGCTTTCATCCACCTTCTAAATTTTTTTTAATCTCAGTTGATGTTACTTTTGTTGAGAATGAACCTTTTTTTCAACACACCTATCTTCAGGGGGAGA
>JANVCL010000008.1:30804647-30818163 GCA_026546855.1 Erythroxylum incrassatum
TTTCTGTGTCAAACAATCGGATACCTCGAATCTTTGGTTGTGTTGCATTTGTTCATATCCATTTTCACAATAGGAGAAAATTAGATCCACGAGCTCTTTGATGCATTTTTATTGGATATTCCTCCACACAAAAGGGTTATAAATGCTTTCATCCACCTTCTAATTTTTTTTATCTCAGTTGATGTTACTTTTGTTGAGAATGAACCTTTTTTTCAACACACCTATCTTCAGGGGGAGATCTTGAGTGAAGATAAAGCAAAGGACATGTTTCCCCTAGATCCTAGTTTTTGTTCAGTCTCCTACTGTGCCTAAATCTACTTCTTCCTCAATTGAGTTAGCCACATCTGTTGACAAACAACCACTGCAAGTTTATTCTAGGAGAAAGGTACCAATCTCTCGACCATCACAAGTTCAGTCTCCTATTCGTGCTATTGCTCAATTTCCAACTGATAATATCACACCAGATAGTGAGCCAAGGGTTGAGTTAGTTGAACCAGCAGAAGAACCAAAAGAAACAAGTACTGAGGACCTACCAATTGCACTTAGGAATGGAACAATAACCTACACAAAATACCCACTGTTTTCTTTCATGTCTTATCATAATCTATCCAAAAAAAATAGTGCCTTCCTAACCAATCTCTATACAATTCCCACACCGAGACGTCTAACTGAGGCATTATGAGACAAAAAGTGGGAGGATGTTATGAAAACTGAAATAGAGGCCCTTGAGAATAACAAGACATGGGAGTTAGTGGAATTTCCAAGAGGAAAGAAACTAGTTGGGTGTAGGTGGGTCTTCACCGTAAAATACAAGGTTGATGGATCGGTGGAAAGATATAAGGCAAGATTGGTGGCCAAAGGGTTCTCTCAAACATATGGCATCGATTATCTTGAGACATTTGCCCATGTTGCTAAGACGAAGACGGTACGAATACTGTTATCAATAGCTGCTATTTTTGAGTGGAATCTGCAGCAATTTGATATTAAGAATGCCTTCCTCCATAGTGATCTAGAAGAGGAAATTTACATGGAAGCTCCTCCCAGATTTGAATCTAAAGAAGGGATGGTATGCTAGTTGAAGAAAGCTCTTGATCGGCTCAAACAATCCCCACAAGCTTGGTTTGGGAGGTTCACTAAGGTGATGATTTCATTGGGATATAAGCAGAGTCAAGGAGCCATACTTTTGTTCATTAGACACTCAAATCCTGGGGAAGTCACAACATTACTTGTTTATGTAGATGATATTATTGTGACGAGTAGTGATGTAGAAGGGATTAAAAATCTGAAGCAATGTCTCTTGAAGGAATTTGATATCAATGAACTAGGAAAGTTAAAGTACTTCCTAGGTATTGAAGTAGCTCATTCAAAGCAAGGGATTTTCATCTTTCAACAAAAGTATGTACTTGACTTGTTGAAAGAAACAGGGAAATTAGGTTATAAACCAGTGGAGACACCGATAGAATTCAATCATGGATTAAGTGATGCTCCAGAAGATCCCGTGGTAGATAAAGTATCATATTAGAAGCTTATTGGGAAGTTGATATATCTGGCACACAAGACCAGATATAGCATTTGTAGTGAGCACAGTTAGTCAATTTATGCACAATCTTAAATAATCACATCTTAAGGCAGTAAACAGAATACTATAATACTTGAAAGGCAGCCCAAGAAAAGGAATTCTATTTAAACGACAATCAATCACAGGTATGACATTAGAGATTTATACCGATGCAGACTAAACAAGATCTTTGGTGGATAGGAGATCAACATCTGGTTAATGCACATTCCTAGGTTGTAATCTTGTAACATGGAGAAGTAAGAAGCAGAATGTAGTGGCAAGATCAAGTGGAGAGTCTGAGTTTAGATCTATGCCATTGGGGATATGTGAATTACTTTGGTTGAAGATAATTCTTGATGACTTGAGAATAAAATGGGAAGGACCCATGAGGTTGTAATGTGATAAAAAATCAGCTATCAGCATTGCACATAACCCAGAACAACATGATCGAACAAAGCATATTGAAGTTGATAGGTTCTTCATCAAGGAAAAACTGGACAGTGGCTTAATATGCACTCCATTTGTGTCAACCAAGGATCAATTGGCAGACGTACTGACAAAGGGATTGACAAGCACAATGTTTCAAGATATTATTGGCAAGCTAAGGATGGAAGATATCCACTCACCAGCTTGAGGGGGAGTGTTATATTATGTGGGATTGTGTAAATATTATCTAGAATATTGTATAGTTATCATATAAATCCCTGATTTCTAGGGATTAAAAAAAGATACAGATTTCCAAGTATCTTAGGGAATCTGTTACTATATTTAGTATAGACAACGTTATATATGAGAATGAAATTATTCTTCTCTGCCAATTTTTAACAATTATCAATTGAAAAATGGAATGAGTCATTGTTTACTATGAATGATCAAGTGCTGACACTATAAAAAATGGCCTAAACTATTATGATGATGAATTAAAGAAACTCATAATACTTATGTTAGTCCCTAGATAGCACACGAGATCGGATGAATTATATGTGGTCACTTATTAGCCTAATTGAAAAATAATTAATGAATTATCTACATTAATGAATGATTATTAAAAATATATAAAATAATCATACATTAAACAAAAAATAAAAATAAAAAGAGATAAATTTGATTTATAAAGATTCGACTAAACAACCCTTAGCCTACTTCCACTCCTAAATCTCTACTTGAGAATTCTCTATCTTCTTCCTTCAGTGGATGAAGAGAAACCCTCCATATAATATCTTTTTTACCACAAATAAAGAGTAAACTTTAAAAATATCTTATTTTGTTATGAGTGAAGAAAAATCCTTTACAAATCTTATTCAAGGTTAAGGATACCTCTCACAGAGTACACCTTAAGAAATTTTACTAATTTTAATAATTACACAACCATAAAACTTAGAGATCCCTCTCTTACTCAAGTTAATGAACAAAGACTCAGTATGGTTTATGCAATGCTTATATGTACTCAAATGCACTTCTAGCCACTCAAATGCACTTCTAGCCTCTCAAGGCTCTTAAGAACCTTCTATTATGCTAAAAGTTCCTCTTGAAACTCATTTATGGTCTACTTATACCCAAAACTAACTTAAATAATTATTAGACAACTAATATTTGTAACAGTTAGTTTTTAGGCACAATAAGCTAGACGGACTCCACTTTCAGCTAGTTAGACCCCTAGTAAGGCACAAAGTAGTCTTTAATAACTTAAGAAAGACACTACAGACCATCCAATCAAAATCCTTTAGCTAGATGATTGATCACTAGTTGGCCCATCATTTATTTATGATTTAATCAGTTACATACTGCCTATTCTATAACTTTTTAAAATTTTGTTCGACTAACCTATCCAAACTCTTAGGCTAACTAAATCCCAACAGAAAATAACATTTAAAACTAGAATTCCCAAGTCTTTTTGAAGATAAATAACACCTTTTTGATAAAAATATGACTTAAAACCATTTAAAAACTTCCTTAAGCTTTATTTTGAAGATTAAGAGAGTTTATTTAAAGATTAAAAAAATTTCATCTTGATTATGAAAGAATTTATGTATTATGCATTTTAAGTAAATGATCTTGCAAATTGAGCCCCTAATTCATTGAAATGTCCAATATAAGGTTGGAAGAAGGACCATAATGATTTTTTTAGGCTTGATGTGCTTGATTCCTCCTTGATCTCACTTGAATTTCCTTGAAACTCTCTTAAGCTACATATGTACTCCAATTTTCACATTTTATCCATCCTTTGATAGCTCAATTTATTCAATTGACTCATTTGCTCACTTTTTCCCTCTATTAAAAATCATTTTTCACATATTGCTTAATTTTATTATAATAGAGCTACTAATATTACCAAAAGTAAATTCATTAATAACAATATATTTTTTAATATCATTAAAATCATATATTGACTTTAAATAAGTGATTTCTCTTTCTTTTTCAGTGATTTCTATGAAAAACAAAAATAAGCTTCTTATTAAAAAAGACAAAGAAATTGATGAAAAAGAAAAAGAATGGCATTCTCCTGCACCATCTTTGAAATTGCATTTTCCTCTCCAAACCTGTCTCTCTATACTTGCGAACTAAAACGGAATTGGAGCGTTCCATTCTTCTAACTTTGAATTCATCAATCTAGTCAGTAGCTATTTTTCTTTGATTTGAGCGAAATCAATCGTTGTTACGTTCTTGGTTATCTTTTCCAGAGTCTTCAGGAAAGTTACGCTTTCTCTAAACCAAAGCAAACCAAACTCAGCGCTCTCACTGCGTAACTAAAAGCCCCTCTCTCGACGAATGAAAGTGTCTTCGTTCTAATTTGGGGTCTGTCCTCCAATAATAACTCGACCTTTCTTACCCATGAATTCTCCGGTTGGGAAGATTATCATTTTCTCCGACTTTGACTGGTTAGGGGTTAATTAACTTTCCTCTCCCCTTTTTCAAAAAATCTATCTTATAGGCAAACAATTTGTGCAAAGTTATTATCAAGTACTTAAAATTTTTTCAAAAAGCTTTTATACTAGTTTAATATTAATATATCTTTCTTTTACTAGGTACCACACAAAATTAGGTCTTTAAGGTTAGTTTTTAAACCTTTTTCAACCCATATCTTTTTCAATTTACCTAAAAAGCATTATTTTGAAGAGAAATTTTTATTAATACATCCATAATTACTATAAAAGTGACATCACATATAACATGATTTAGAAGTGTATAAATTATGTGTTTAACATATAAGAATGTGACATATATTCATTTATAGGTCTTCTTTGAGTGTGATGATAATTGGGAGTCTAATTTGGATATAAAAGGGATAAGAAGCTCTTCTTCTATCATAATAAGGATTAACAAATAGTTTAGCATATAAAATGCCCTTTTAATGTAAATATTGCCTAAGAAAGTTGTGAACAAGGCTAAATGCTTGTATAGTGACCTATAGTGATTGTGAGCTTATTTTATATCATTTTGATGATAAAGATCCTTATATAAAATACAAAAAATGTCACATGATCTTTTGTTGTGGCTTTGTATTAAAAATATACCTATTTTCCTTTTATGATAGGCCCTTTAGGTTTAGAATGTGAACTCTATATGAATGCTTCTTTTTTTTTGCAGGACCTGGAAGATGATGTATAAGCAATAAATTTTTCAAGTATAAAATTATTATATGCCTATGTGATGATTTAGGTATAATTTCATCCTTTAAATGCTTTTCCCACCAAAAAAAATTATCTTATAATTGGATGATGCACTTTCATAAGTTAAACCAATTTCATACCTGTCATTAAAGCTCTTTTATGCTTCAAACATGCTATTCAATTTTTACTATCCATAGGGAATCTAAGAAAGGACTTTAAGTCATTATTCTCTTTATTTGATGCCTCATTTTTATGTAATAAATCATGCTCATTATCATTAGAAACAACCAGACTTAAATCTTACCATGTCATGCATATCACATTTCAATATCTCATTCTCAATCATGCATTCATCTAAGAGCATTAAAGTTTTTTTATGCTTAGAAGATAATTCTTTTTTTTTTTGCAATTTCATGACTTCTAAGCATTCATCTAACTCATTATATGAAATATCAATATTATAATCATCATTATTATCGTAAGAATTTAAGAAAAATGTGCCTCATCATTAATGACTATAAAACATACACTTTTTTACAATTTTTTTGAATTTATGATCCTCTAAGCTATTAATCTCATTCCATGTAATCGTAAGGTGGTGCTTGGTTAATGGGTATGAAAAGGGAGGTTTCGATAAAGAATGAAAATCACCTGCATGATAAGAAATTATGATTGAATGAATAGTAATTTCATTCCTATCTTTAGGGCATTACTCTATACCCCTCGTAATCGAGAGGAATGGAAGTCATTACTTGGTACATTTGATGCAATTCTCGTTAGAGGCTTTTAACTCAACATTTGGTGCAATTCTCGCTAGAGGCTTTTCACTCACACTCTAAACTCTTCCTTCCTTTCCCACAGTCTCCTATTTTCTGGTACAGTTCTTCGTTAATCAGTCGCTTCTTGTTTGGGGCTTTTTGGGTTCTTGGGTTTTCTTCAATCTGTACAAGTTTAGACTTTAGGGACTTCCTCCTCCATCCTAACTCTCGATTCTTGTAAAAGGTAAGGATTATCTTTGCATTACTGAATCGAAATTATCCATTTTGTCATGTTCAAGTAATTGTTTTTTTTTCTTGTAGAACTCAATTATTTGTGCCCAAAAATTTTCTTTTTTGTTTTCATTCTCTAGCTTTCTGTTTCATTTATTCTACAATATTGACTAACTATATTCTGCCTTATTGGAATACATTCATATGATGCGTGTGTGTGCAGATGATATGATTATCTTCTTTTGCGTGTCCTATTTCGGGCTTTTTTTGTCATGGGAAAGATGATACGATTGTCTTCTTTTTTATTTTCAAACTTTGAAGTTTTATTATCTTCCAAGTTCTTGTTTTTAGTTGATTTAGAGATATAATAGAAATATTACCATAGTTTCAAGTTTTTCTATCCAATCAAGTTGAAATGAAACATTGACGGAGATGGGAATTCTTATATTGCTTCCTTTATCTCCTTCTCACTATTTGCCTTTTAAGAATCATTAACAAACCTGGGTTGTTCGATCAATTGAAGGAAATGGATCATGGAGGTCGATTTTGAATGGGTTTGTTAAATCTCTGGATTGTTGTATGTGGCAAATACTTTTTGTGAAATAACACAATGTTCATTTTGTAACTGAAAAGAATTTGATGTTAAGTAATTAATAGACATGGCAGTATAAATCCCTGCAATATGGGTGTATCAGAATATTACGAGCCCCAAACATATGTAAAAGGGGTATTCATTTAAAGTTGATGAATTAAACCCAAATTTGGGTTAACTGCTAAGATCGGTCTCTGCTTCTTTGTTTGTCTGTGTAGCTGCCATCTTAATTTTCTTATCGATCCTCAGGACACCTGAAGGTAACTGAAGGTTTTTTTTCATTCTTTTATAATCTTGCCCAAGAAGGTAATATCTGATCGTCTTCCACTCCATCACATATATGATGACGCGCTATATCTCGTGTTCTGCGACCAAAAACTTTCTCCAGCTAATATATCAGCTTGTTTGCTAGTATCCTTGTTTATTTCATTGCAATTTCCTTTGATCTATGCCTCGAAAAAACTAGTAACTTGTTCGTCTAGAATTCCTTTAGAGTTAACTATCTTATATAAAAAAAACCACAACCATAATTATATATAGATTCTGATTTGGCTTAGGACTAGCACGTTATTGTATGTAGGATAGTTGGACCAAATGATGGTTGAAGGATTGAATTCTGATTCTGTGTACGTTTGTCGCAATGTTCTTTGTTTTCTGGTCTCTAGAATCCCTTCAAGTTCAAGTAAAGTAGAGTAGGAAAAGAACGAAAAGTTGAAAGCTCTTTTAAGGCTTGGGTTTGCATTTTCTACTATTCGCGTGCTTCTAGTTGTGGTATAATATGAAGAAAGAAAGTTCATTTTCTTAGATTTTACAATTTGGTTTTACTAAATATGGTTTTTCTTAAATTTTACAGTTTGATTTTACTAAATGTCGTTTAATCTATGACATGCATTTTGGGTTTTATTTTTCTTTTTGTTTCTTGTTCTCCTCTTTCATCACGTCTCTTAAGATTTTGGTTCGAGTCTGATAAGCCCTGCACCAAGTTCTACCACCACAGCAGAATACGCACACCAGCAAACTCAAATATGGCCAAACACAACAATGGCAGAAGAATAGTCTATATTGATTGATATTTAAAACCAGTAAAGAACAAGATAAGTGTGCTAGTATTCGAGGAACTAGCTCCTCCAGCCTTAGGCTCACTCTACGTAAAATGACAGATAATCAAAATGCATGCCCTCTCCCTCACTCCCGTACTATTTTATTCCTATGTCAGAATAACTAACTTTCCCTTCCTATGAAAACTTTACCCCCACTTGTTTCCCCCATATGATAAAGTCTACCCCTCTACGACATTGGCCTTTCTCCTATGGTAAGTGAACCGAATTGTTGGGCTCCTATGGGTCATATTAGTACCCTCCCCTATCAGTTTCACCTTGTCCTCAAGGTGGAAAGATGGAAATTGCTAATCAATCAAGTCATAGGGCTCCCATGTGGCTTCCTCCTTTGGCAGCCCTTCCCAACCGATTAATACCTCCTTGCCTTGAGGATGTGGCCCTGCCCTCATATCCAACACAGCTGAAGGTTGAACTAACAGCTCCAAGTTGGAGCCTAGGTCTTTTGGCCAACTTGCTGTCAGGTGCTGTTCCCTAGCTACTTTTAGCTGCGAAACATGAAAGATAGGGTGGATTTTAGACTCCGGTGGTAAGGCTAACTCATATGCTACTGCCCCCACCCTTCGGATGACTGGAAATGGCCCATAGAACTTAGGAGACAACTTTTCATTAACCCTCTTAGCCA
The DNA here is from genome assembly GCA_026546855.1 of Erythroxylum incrassatum. Lineage (NCBI taxonomy): Eukaryota > Viridiplantae > Streptophyta > Magnoliopsida > Malpighiales > Erythroxylaceae > Erythroxylum > Erythroxylum incrassatum. The sequence goes on from JANVCL010000008.1 coordinate 30,813,138, forward strand.
AGGATTGTTGTCTATAAGGAGCTAACTTCAAATACACTAGATTTGCCTCCGCAAACTTCACATCCCTTCTATGCACATCAGCCCTTGTCTTCATGTACTGCTGCACTGTCACCAAATGGCCCCTCAACTCTTCTATCATGGCATCCCTCTCTTGTAACATTTGCTCCACACTAGCCACTACCGTTTTCTTTACTCCATATCTTACAATCGGGGGTGGTTCCCTTCCATAAACCACTTTAAATGGAGAAGTCCCTAGGGATGAGTGGAAGGAAGTGTTATAGCAGTATTCAGCCCAATGCAACCACTTGTACCATTGAAAAGGCTTATCTCGAGTAAAACAACGGAGATAGGCCTCTATGGTCCGGTTAGTGACTTCAGTTTGACTATTGGACTGAGGGTGGTAGGCGGAGCTCCTATTCAGCCGAGTGCCCACTAACTTAAATAACTCCACCCATACTTTGCTCAAGAAGACCTTATCCTTATCGAACACTAGGAACCTCGGAATTCCATGGAGTCGAACAATCTCCTTGGTGAAAAGCACTGCTACTGTCATGGCTGTAAATGGGTGTTTCAAAGGTAACAGATGAGCAAACTTGCTCAATCTGTCCACCACTACTAAAATTGTGTCATAACCTCCTGATCTTGGCAATCCTCCTACGAAATCAAGAGATAGATCCTCCCAAATCTGATTAGGGACTGGCAATGGCTGCAACAATCCCGCAGGAGTTAAGGCGGCATACTTCTGTTGTTGGCAAGTAACACATTCAGCTACATAGGTAGCTACTTGTTTCTTCATTCCTTTCCAATAGAGCTCTTTAGCCAACTTCTTATAGGTTTTTAAAGTACCCCCGTGCCTAGCTAGGTGCGACTCATGTGCTTCCCGTAAAAGTTGGGGGATATACTTCGAAGTCTTACTAAGCACCAACCTCCCATCATACATCAACCTTCCATGTAACAAAGCAAAAGGCAGCTTACTGGAGGCCTCCTTGGAGATTTCAGCCTTCAAAACTTTCAGCTGATCATCTTCTTCTACCTCTTGCAAGATTTCGGTTATATCTATCCCTTGGGACACTCCCAAGACTTGGCAGCCCACAATCTCCCCTCTCTTTGATAAAGCATCTGCTACTTTGTTGCTGCTTCCTGGTTTGTACTCCACCTCGAAGTCATACCCCAACAGCTTGGTAACCCACTTTTGTTGATCCACCGCAATCATCCTCTACTCAAGCAAATATTTGAGGCTCTGCTGGTCCATTCTAATGATGAATTGTTGCCCCAAAAGATAAGGTCGCCTTTTCTTCACCGAAAGGACTATGGCCATGAGCTCCCTTTCATAAACTGATTTCCCACGGGCTCTAGGTGACAAAGCTTGGATGAAGTAAGCTATTGGCCTCCCATTTTGCATCAGCACTGCTCCTAGCCCAATTCCCGATGCATCATTCTCTAGAATGAAGGGTTGTTGGAAATTGGGTAAGGCCAAAACGGGTAGAGTACACATAGCAATCCTCAGTCTGTGGAATGCAGTTTCTACCTCCTCTGTCCATCGGAAACCTTCTTTTTTTAGTAATTGTGTCAGTGGGGCTGCTATCTTTCCATAATCCTTCACGAATCTCCGGTAGTAACCGGTCAGCCCCAAAAACCCCCTTAACTCCTTGACATTTTTAGGTTTAGGCCACTCCATCATCGCTTGGAGTTTGCTTGGATCAGCTGAAACCCCCGCTCCCGATATCACTTGCCCCAAATATTCCAACTTCAATTTGGCAAAGACACACTTCTTCATATTGGCATATAGTTTATTTTCCCGCAATAACTCCAGTACTTCCTTCAAATGGCTCACATGATCCCCCATATTCCTGCTATAGACTAAAATGTCATCAAAGAAGACTAACACATACTTCCTTAGAACCTTACCAAAGACCCTATTCATCAAGGCTTGGAAAGTAGCAGGGGCGTTAGTGAGCCCAAAGGGCATCACCAAGAACTTATAATGTCCATGGTGAGTCCTAAAGGCTGCCTTCTCCACATCTTTTGAGCTCACCCTAATTTGATGGTATCCGGATTTGAGATCCAACTTTGAAAAAACCTTCGCTCCAAATAGTTCATCCAATTATTCATCAATCATGGGGATGGGAAATTTGTCCAACACAGTAACCCGATTCAAAGCCCTATAGTCTATACAAAACCTCCAGCTGCTGTCCTTCTTCCGCACTAGCAAGACAGGGCTTGAGTAAGGGCTGACACTGGGCTGGATGACTCCAACTGTCAATATTTCCTCCACCAGCCTCTCTATCTCTGTTTTCTGGCATTGGGGATACCTATATGGCCTGACACTTATAGGTTCTGATCCCTCCTTAAGGTTTATCACATGTTCTATCGCTCTAGGTGGTGGCAGCCCCCCCGGCATGTCGAATACATCCTCATATCCCCTCAATAGTACCTGCACCTCTTCGGGTAACACACCAGATTCTGCATCCCCATTCTGTTCTAAAATATTGACATGCAACATGAACAGTTCATCGTTGTCTTCAGTTTTCTTCATCAAAGTCTTCAACCTAATCAGCCCCCTAGTTAGGTTGGGATCTCCCTTCAATTTCACCCATTTTCCCTTCTCCTGAAACTTCATAGTCAGTTCAGCCCAATTAATCACCACCTCTCCCAAGGCCTGCAGCCATTTGACCCCTAATATTAAATCACACCCATTGAGGGTTAGTGGAAGATAATCCTCGCTGGTGTGATACTGCTGGATCACTAATGGGACCCCTCTATAAACTCCCCTACCCTTCACGGTGACTCCATTCCCCATAACTACCCCATAACCCTTAGTGTCCTCCAATCCTAACCCCAATTGCTCCACTAACCTCACCGAAATGAAATTATGGGAGGCACCCGAATCCACCAAACAAATAACCTCCAGTCCCCCTATTTTCCCCTTCATCTTCATAGTTTTTGGCATGGTTAAGCCCACCACCGAGCTCACTGCCAATTCAGCACCCTCTTCTTCCTCCTCCTCACTTTCGGTGTCCTCCTCGTCATCAAATACTAAGAGAACTTGCAGCTGCCTATTCTTGCATTGATGCCCCGGAGTGAACTTTTCATCACATTTAAAGCATAATCCCCTATCCCTCTTTTCTTGCCATTTCGAGGCTGAAAGCCTCTTATACCCCGTTTCCCTATTACTCTTCCCATTTTTTTCTCCCTCTCGCCGACCCTCCTTTTCTATGGAACCCCCTTTTGTTTCTCCTATTCTGCCCATACCGAACTATCTCCTACTCCTATAACTTCGCATCTCCTGATTCTTCTCCTCTATCCCTAGAGCAGTCTCAATTATCTAAGTAAGCCCTCGGGGCTTTAGCAGAGTCAGTTCATACCTGATATGAGGTTGCAGACCTTTGATGAAGGTGCACTTCATCACCTCAGGCGTTAACTCCTGGCAAGATGCAGCTAAGGCCCAAAACCTCTTCTGATAATCCAGAACCGACCCCTCTTGCTTGATAGACAAGAATCGTTGGCATATACTGCCCTTATGGAGGGGTCGGAAATGTCGATAAAGCATACCTTTCAATTCCCTCCAGTCCGGAGTCACTCTCGTGGCCTCGACTGTCCTATACCATGCCAAGGCTTCCTCATCAAAACTGAGAGCCGCCAACTCTACCTTTTCTTCCTCCGTGTACCGTCCGGTAGAGAAAACCCGTTCTGCCCTGTTAACCCACGTATCGGGATCTTCACCCCTAAAAATGGGCATTTCAATTCGTCAGAGCTTGCAGTCGCGCCTCCAATCAGGTGGTCGGGGATCGTCATCCGCGAGTCCACTTCTGTAGCGCTCATCCCGCCGGTCACCCTCCTCGTGATGACTACCCCTCAGCTCCGGTCCGGCTCTGTGTTCACCGGTGAATCGCTCCTCACTATTCTGGTCCTCCCCCTCGCGTCTATTCCCTCTACGATAACGTTCCTCTCCCAGTCCTATTACGTGCCCTAATCTGTCCCCGACTAAGTGTTTAATAGTCGGGTCAGATCCATCCTTCATCTGGAGCTCCACGGGTCGCCCCTGGTCATTTGGTTCCGACCTGACCCACCCAGCAACTCCTCCTTCGTGAACCGTTTCCATTCATGTATAAACATCCTCCTTAGCCTCCTCTCTTCGACCTCTTCTCATTCCCGTTACTGACTACTACCCTTCAACCCACTACACCGAGTTGAGTTGTGACGGTTCGGGACAAGCTTGGAGGGTGGTGATCACTTGCATCAGCTGGTCGAACCTCCTACTGATCTCCTCCTTCAGCTCCCCCTTAACCCCTTTGAGTTGCTGATTAATTTCCACCCTCAAAGCCTCCCTCTCAACTTGCAGCCTGACCTTGAGTTCCTCCACTTCTTTTTCCAATACATCCATCCTTGTTTCCTGTTTCTTTGCTGCCATGCCTAGGATCGATGCTCTGATACCAAATGATAGAACTTGCACAAGACTTCACCCACAGCCAACACACACACAAGCAAACACAGATTATAGCAAGGCAACAATGGCAGCAATTAGTCGCTATATTGATCAATTCATCAAGACCAGAAATTGACAAAGTGTATATGTAGCACCCCACTCCCGCCGACCCAAACTCGACATCGAGAGGGATATCCAAGTCCGTGCCAGTGGAAGTGGCGTGCTAGAGCAGTCACTCAGTCAATAGTAGTTGATTTTAGAAAAAACAACACATGCATAGGTGGTAAAATTATTACCGATCAGTCAATTCCAGTTCATTTATCAATCGGTCAGTCAGTGCAAGCATAACAGGTTCCAGTGGCCAATTGGGGCCGAACACTAAGACGCAACAAAATGTCGAAATACAATTTAGACAATAATCATCAACTACAATAGGCAGACACAACTGATCCCGACCACTAATCTTCACTTGAACACAGTAAGTATACTCCCGTTACCTAACGGGGTATCCTTCAAAGTCCTGAAAAAATAGATGCAAATTTGGATGAGATTTGCGAACTCAGTGAGTGACCATCATCGATGGTTCACCCAGCACACAAT
>JANVCL010000008.1:30818263-30834769 GCA_026546855.1 Erythroxylum incrassatum
TTGTTAATTAATTATGACAATTTGACCCTCAAATCACATTAATTCAAAACAAGCACTCTTAGATCAAATTAAGCACAGTATCAAACAAAAGGAGCCGAAAAGTATAACAAAAACCATGAAAATGTCAATAAATAATATAGCAAAGTTGGGTTCAATCAACTGGTTCACCCCAAACTTTGGGCTACGTCTAATCCTCAGAATTCTTCTGAGATTTCACTATACTTCTCGAAAATTACAATTATTCTTTCTTCTCTTACAGAGCCTCTTCAGGTCTCTTACATAAGTATTCTTTTTGCTTCTTAGCCTTTTCAGGCTCTCAGCCTTTCCTTTCTCTCACTAGAAAGATATCGCGAGCTTTTTGTTATAGTATAGTTTGCTCTCGTGTATCGTACTCTGAATACAAACTTTTTCTATGTAAGTAATAGCTTGAAAGCTTAAAGATCAAAAACTAGTTCAATCTTCAACTACGACTTATATTTATAGCCTTCGTCTTTAACTGCTTCCTAAAAACATTATAAAGTCGATTGAAAAAATCCTGAAAGCTTTCTTATAGGGTGGGAGAAAGGAAGGGAGAGTAATGGAAAAAGTGAGATGAGATGAAGTTTGTAAGCCAGTGGATGAAGGTGGTTTAGACATCATGAAAATCAACCTGACAAAAAAAATCTTAATAGCTAAAAAACTATATAGGCTGATTATGGGAAATGAAACGGTCTAGTCTAGGTGGATCAAAGCTTATATGTTACAAAATAGGAGCATATTGGAACAAAACTCTAGAGGCAGGTGCTCTCGGTTCATATCACAGCTACTCAAAATGCAAAAAAAAAAAAAAAACACTAGTTAGCTTAATACAATTGAAAATAGGGAATGCAAAGAAAGCTTCTTTATGCTTTGACAATTAAAGTAGACCCCTTACAACAGTTAAACCTCCGAGAGCATATATTGACAAATTTCCCATAAAGTGCTGGATTTGAGGTATGGATTCAATGGAATAAATGGAGGAACTATCCCTCGAAGCTATCACATATAATACCAGATTATTACCCACAAGAAAGGGTGGAAGATAAGTACCACTGGATAAAACACCCCACTAAGAAATTCACTATCAGCTCTTACAAGGAGCTATTCAAGGTAAGAGGAGATAGGGTTAAATGGCATAAAATCATATGGAACAAAGCCCTTACTTCAAAGGCTTCATTCTTGTTATGTTCAATGACAAAGAATGGATTAACCAATAAAGATAAACTACACTCCCTAAACATCCAAAACATCTGTGTTCTATGCAATTTTGAAAGGGAAACAATTAACCGCCTATTCTTCAAATGCAATTATGCAAGATGGATATGGGAACATATATTGGAAAGCATCAACATGCAAAGATCTCTAATTTGCATGCAACAATTAGTTGGCTTCAAGAAGATAGAACTATTCAAAATGAAGCTAAAACGATTATCACTATTCACCTAAGCATATGTATGTACAAAATTTGGATAGAAAAAAATTATAGAAGCTTTCAATAACTATTAAAAAAAAAAAGGAAAGCTTACTTAAAGGAGATCAAACAATGGTGAAAAGAGCAGCTCGTCCTCAATAATAAAGCCAGCCATAGTGAGTAAGCATCCTAATAGCAAAGGAAGCATAACCAAGTCCATTAGCCAAGTTAAAAAGTGTTAAAGAACTAAGGACAAAATAGTCCTTTTTGGAGTCGTATAAGACACAATGATTAAAGAATTAAACCAGCCTGGTCAGTTAAACTATAAAAACCTTAAATCAACCAATTTTTTAATTTGATTTATCTTAATAATCTTTGCTATTAAAAATTAACTAATTTTCATAAATCAACGGGTTTTCATAAACTATAATAAACCATTTTATTTTCGTTTGTTTCCATCTAGAAATATAATCACCTTATGAATCTTGATACACAGAAATACGCGATTTATTAAAAGAGAATTATCAGTCAATTTTAGATTAATATAATAATAAGTACATTAATAGATATTGGTATTTTAATAAAGTATTTTTATTTTTTATTTTTATTTACTATATATATAGGTTTTATAATAATTTAATACCAATTAACCTTTAAACTTTAAACTTCTTATCTTATCGATTTAATTTTTGGTTCAATTTTTAGAACATTAACAAGACAAGAATGAGAAAGGTTAGTTTTGGCAAATTGACAAGTGCTTATTAGAACATTATTTTGCAGTCTTCCTCTCAAAAGGTTTAATATATTTTAAACTTAAAAAATTCACCACCTAGTGATTAAATGTATTTTGATACCTCATCTTTATTGATTTATATTTTTTTAGGGGAAGGAAGGAAAAACAATTTGTTTAATTCTTTAAATCTGAAAATTTGCAACCTTAATTTTCAAGATAAGCAGTGTAAAAGTGAAGTTTACATGTAATATGCAAAAGACAAGAAATGAAAAACATAATAAAATGCCACTTTATTTTATTTATAAAAAAAAAGAAACATCTAGAAGTATGAAAAAAAATCTCGTGCATAATTAATTTTAAAATTTCTTATTAAAGGAAATATTTATATCATCCTTGTTTAGCAAAATAGATAGGTATAAGAGTACATTTATTGCAATATTAATCATATCCTTTTATATTTTTGTTTCTATTATCTCATTTGTTTGATTAATCACATTGTTTTATATTAAATTCTTGAAATACATAATTAATTTTAATCTCCATCAAAATGAACATTTTTTTTAAATTCTTCTGGAGCTAGGAAAGTGTGAAAATGGGAGACAAATTTGATAATAGGTAACATAATTCTGTCGTGTTCTTAAAAATTTTTAATACAGGGTACTCGGTTAACTAATAAGGAAGCAAGCTACGACGGAAATGGAACCTGTATTTCTTGCAATTACACGTTTGTCCTCTTGCGATTTAGAGAAATAGTCCATGGGAAGCTTTGTAGACTCCATAATGGACACGGTTATCACATGTACCTTCAAGATACTCTGCAATACTCTTACCTCCACTCCTAAATAGCAAATCCTATTGCACAAAATTCCCCATTTTGTGCTGATCGGAAGATGGTTATTAATTGTGTACAACCTTTTATTTATATTTTACAAATAAACTATTTTCGTAAGTCAAACTGTAATCTTCCAGCCGTAACCATACCTTCACTCCTCTCAACCCAAAAGAGAAATCACAGTTGAAATATAATCTCATTTGTACTCCCGTTTTAATTAGCATATTCTTCAATGGAATCTAACCTCTCCATGCAAAACGAATTAAAATATGTAAATTCCAAATTAAAGCTAAAAATGTATCTTAATCATTCAAATTAAGTTTCTTTGAGAGAAGCATTTAACTTTTCAAGTAAACTAATATAACTACGAAATTTATCAGTTATAATGAATCCCTCATACCTGAAAGTGGCCTTTTTGCCAACCGTTTATGGCTCCAAAAGTTGAATTTCATTCTTCTCTTTAACAAAACACAAACAAATCCTAAAATAACAGCCATAATCACATACGTCAGGGAGTGAACACTCCACAAGATTCCAATCCTGATCCTGCCACCACAATCACGATCACAATCACAAAAACTCTGTAGGGATACCCTGGCTGTAAATTCGGGATCAAGAATGAAATCAGCAGTCACACCAGCTTCTTCTAACCAGATAGATGTGGTCTTTGATTTGTATCCAGGCATAGTGGCCATAACTGCAAATACATAAAGATATAAATTGTTTTATTTGATTAAGTTGAAATTTATTATGAAAATAAATGTGTTGAACATGTATCACATAAATTCCAGAATATGATTTAAGACATCTACTTTATCTTTCATAATCATATGCCTCAATGTTTTCCAACTATTATCTGTAAATAGCCTTAATCATTCTAGTAAAACTTAGATGCAACCTCCTACTACCCTTGTATAGGATAAAGCACTCAAAATACTTCTCCATAAACCTGCTCAAAATTCTGAGGGAAACAGACATTCCATCATTATATGTTAGTCTTAAGATTTGCATATGAATTTTTTTTTTTAACAATTTGAGTAACTGCATATGCTAGCTCAAATCTCAGTAAAGATATCCGTGCATCATAAAACACTCATAATGAAGTCTTACAAATTATTTTGGATAATAGCACATAGCAAAATAATAGGATAGCACCAAATGACCAATTGAAAAGTTAGTTTGTGAACCATGCGTTAGGACCGAATTGTTTAGCAGGTTTTTATTCAAGAAGTCTTGATCCAATGTTCCATAACTGTATTACTGTCAGTAGATAAATGGAAAAGAAATAGGAAAATTGTTTCCTTATATCAATAGTTGTCTTGCATTCAAGCAAAAATATTTATTAAAAAGCTTACTAAGTTCCACATTGAAAATAGATAAAAAGTAATTCATATATAAAACAACATTCATAGCCTATTGCCTTAATATATAAATCACTTGTCCCTAAATATAATAGATAATAGAATTTCAAAGAGTATCAGAATAAGTTGTAAAAGTCAATATCTAAATATGAATTGTAATTCAAAAAAGAAGTTTGAAATAAAAATTATGCCTTAAACAATAAGCCAAAGTAACTTCAGAGCAAGAAGGGTATGAGTCCGTAGAATTGACTTGAACAAGATGTTCTTAATTGAGTCCGTAGAATTGACTTGAACAACATGTTCAAATAACTTAAGAACAACGTGAGGAGGAGCAAAATACATGAGGAGGATTGTTAAAAAGCTTAATAAGTCCTACATCTACCAACAAATTAGAGTGATTTATATAACAGAAAATATTCAAAACCTAATGCCTTAAAGTTTTAAGTTCAGATAAATCCCTTCTTATATATAAACCACCTCTCTAAATATAAAATTTCACAATGTCGATCAAACATGCAAGAGTCACAGTACATATTTATACAAACTTCCTATTTCAGCTGTTTCCAAAAGGTTAAAAGTTCTAAAATTTGACTCAATTCTTAGGTCAATCCACTAACTTGAAAAGAAATCATGCCAGGAATTGGATATGAGATACCTTCATATTTTCTTCCTGGGGCCAGCATGCGATGGTAATCAGCAAACCTTCTGCCAGCCTTAGCCTGCAGTTGATATGTACTAAAATGAGCAGTCAACAATATATTTCTTTGGGTAAAATAGTAATATCCCAAGAACCTACAATGGCATGAACAATGCACAAAAGTTTGAACAGGAAACTAATGTTTTTGTTAGAATATATCAACCAAAGTCAAAATAAATAAGTCAAGATTCATAGCAAGTCATAAAACAGCGCCTGAGGAAGAGAAACAATGGGTGTGTGTTACAAAACATTTCTAATCCTAAAAGGATGCCATAAGATTCAGGAAGTATTCATCAATTTAGCACAGAGGTAGTTATTGCAATGAAAACATAATCATACTGAAGCGTAACATCAATGTCTTTTTACTCATCCAAAATGCATTTAAGGACAAAGAACAACAATCAGGTCAAATAATTCCAGCAGGTCTCACTTCTCATATTTGAATCAAAAAGACCTTTAATAATCCTTCCCTTGATAAAAAGAACTTTTGTTCTATAATCTAACCACTACTAGGCTAGAAAACATGGCTTGTTCAGGCACGATTTATTGTCATCTAAGAGCACCAAATACATATAAAAGCATATAGAGTATTTATCTGGGGGACAGCAAGACTGCAAGACTGCAAGACTGCAAACTTAAGTTATGATTTTGAGATTCTGATTTGCAAGATACATTCATAGAGAAGAAATATACAAGGAGAGCAGTTACGAGATGATGGTAGCAGCTATTATGAAATTATCTTATGTTTATGGAGTAATTATCTTATTTAGGCAGTAGTTATCTTATTTAGGAAGTCTATGATTAGGAGAATAAGCTAGCACAATCCTGTTCTACTTTAGTTCCCAAAAAATCTATATATTCAGGCCATTTAAAGGGCTTTATAATGAATAAGAAAGCAGTTAGAATCTTTCTTCAAAATAGTTGACATAAAGCTTGTCAAGGATAAATTTTCTAAACAGCAACTATAGGGTTTAGAAAGGAGAACTCTAATAAGGGAAACTTATGGCAACCCAAATGCTCTCTTAATTTGAGGATCCATTTACTGTGGTCAAAAAGAAAGTATTTCACCTTAGATGATGCTGCAGGCAACATCAAATCAGATCCAAATATTATTGCTCCAAAAATTTGCAATAATGAGAATTTTCATAACCAACCTCTGACATGAAATTACTTGATATCAATAGATTAGTTTAAATACTAACTTTAAAAGACTTCTTGACATATAGCAACATAGTACTAAATGGATTCTTTCTAGAGATCTTTAAGAGAATACATAGCACTCAATCAACAAAAAAATCCATAAAGCAAAAACATAAGAATCTATGCTAGGATAAAAATTGCATGATAACTGTATGATATAAAAGAATATAAAGATAATAGTACCGTATAATTTATTCCCTTGATTGTGATAAATCCAGGTAGAGGTGTTCCACTATTTGATGAAAATATCCTTCCATGCACTCCTGTCTTTGAGGGCATAAATCAAGTCAGTCAGATAGAAAGACATTCATCTAGTACATAAATTTTAGACTACAAATACTCACTGAGAAAACAGAATACTCCATAGAATTAGTACAAAAGTCTTAAAATTGAAAGAATATTTCTTAATGCACTAAATTTTTATACATAAGTTGCATCAATAGGACGATTAACATCAAAATACTGTATTAGAACTTTTCATTTGAACCCAATCAAGTTAGCAATACAAGATTCCTGCAGATAATTGGAGCAATATTCAATAAAAGATGACAAATAAATGAATTATTTCACTGCCTACCTTTGCAACACTGGCTATGAGGTTCAGTAAACTCATTTTGTTAAAATCCCAAAGTGTTGGAAGCTGCCCAGACATAAGTGGCATAAATCAGTTGATTAGATCATCATAGATGGTAAGGAAAAGCAAGACGGAAGATTGGAGTTATCCAGTACACATTAGCTTGAGCAGAAATCTCACCTCATCAGCAATAGGCCACTTGTTGTCGCTAATCTCTAAAGTCAATTCAAGACATCCTGCATGAATGTAATTCCAGTCTTGCATGCCACCATATATTGGGTACCTGCATCAAGTTCTGACTATCATCATTCTTGCACCAAAACAAAAGAAAACGAAGAAAGTATTTTTATTTAAAGAGGCACTAGCATATGAAGAACGATTCGACAATTTTCATGTTGCTGCAATTATTATCTAGAAAACACAGTTCTAAACTGTCCTACCAAGATGCTCCATTTGTAATTCCTCCAGGAAACTCCTTGCTCAAGGACATATTATGGTGAGAAAGGCTGTATGTGCTTGCCATGAACCGAAATGTGTCATCATCAGGACATGCAAAGTAATTTTTCCTGGAATAAGGTTCGTATATTTAGATAGAGATGAGCACTCAAAAGAATAGAAAGAAAACTCAATCAGGCATGGATTGGAAAGTTTATCAAATTTATTAACATGAAAATCTCAGTATCATATCAAACCGTGCATGAAGGTGATGCAGCACACATCATTAATTGGAATAAACGGTCACGTCTCCTTCAATACTAGTCAGAGTGACTAGAACCAATCATGGAGACTATAGAGAAACCAGCATGGTGATATCACTTCTCAAATGCTATGAAAAGTTTTATATTGTCTAAACCTCGATTTCAGACAAGGAACACAATATAGGACCAGCCAAACTGCAACGTCAAAACTAGAGAAATGCTTGGAAACCATCTATGATGCAGTACAATAAGCCATCTGTAAACTTGAAAAAAGTGTGGATAGGTCAATAATATTTACTGTTGTATACTATGTACAAATAGAAATGCACTGAATGCACCTTAGCATACATATTTACTAATATACTTTTAATCCCCTCTTAAATTGGAAAATATATATTATTGATTGCCAACTTAATAGAACTATACTGAATTCTCAAACCTCTCAACAAGTTATTGAAGGGGTCAGCTACTGATTCATAGAGACTCTGAATTTTGTAATCAGATCTCAGTATACAATCCTCACTCTACCAAAGTGATGTCCACCTTTATGTATTTTTTTCCTCGTAATAAACTAAATTAGAAGAAATTTACAGCACTGCCTAATTATCACATATCAATCCCATAAATCTTAATGGAGTAAGTCCTCAAAAAGACCCTGAATTTTGTAATCAGATATCAGAATACAATCCTCACTCTACCAAAGTGATGCCCACCTTAATGTGTTTTGTTTCTCGTAATAAACTAAATTAGAAGAAATGTACAGAGCAGCCTAATTATCACGTATCAATCCCAAAGTCCTCAAAAAGATAACGATAATAATTCACATGTTGCAACTAACATAACATTGTACTTAATTTCTTATCTAGATCGAATTATCACGTTGTACCTTTTTTACTCTCCTGCAAATGCACAATAACCTGAAGTGGACAGCCTATCAGATTATGATACCGCATAATCATCATCTGGATACCCCAATATACTAATATGACTGATTATGGTACAAGTCTTTGTGGAGCACTTTTGACGTATTGTTCAACGCAAAGGCCAGCCTCCAATGCTCAATGTATAAAGAAGACATAAACTGACTAATCAGTTTACCAGAAAGCCTACATCAGGTATAATAACAGTATGATACAAGAGTTTTCCAAACGATCTTCAGTAACTGGCTGAATCATAATACAGCTTCCTCTGATTGCATATAAGCATTACAGAATCAACAAGGACAAAGGTGGAACAAAAGGAACAGTTTCAATCAATTAGTCTCTCTACAATAATAACAAATGTTGCAAATAATTGTGGCATGTTAAATGTGGAGGTGTGTATTAACTGTATATTAGTTGGATACAGGTTTTAAGAAAGTATATTTCTTGATACCCCAAAGATTTTAGGATCCTAGGAGACAGTTCTTTATCTAAGAAATAGTTTCATATTCAGTCAACACGGAGGAAAGGTAGATTCTTGTGCCATCAAATGTGTCTTTCTAGGTTGCTCACCTACACAAAAGTGGTACAAGTGTTATAGCCTTCCTCGTGAAAGTTCTATACATCAATTGATGTCTCTTTCACTGAAAACAAACCATATTTTGACTAGTCCTATCTTAACGCAGAGACATCAATGATGGAAGATGGTACTTTTGAGTCTTTTAAGCCACTTGAACTTCCTGCATCCATCCCAAACTCATCTTTAGCCTCTAGTCCTGTGTCTATCTTAAGAAATACAGAAATCACTCCTCCAGAAAAACATGCCCTCTCCTGTGTCCAACCGGGTTACTCAAGATTTTGCAGGATATTCACAGGAATATTCTAGAAGAGCAATTGATCCAATACCTTAAACAAGTCAAGGAATCCAACACAAACTCTGGAAATGAGTCCACGATACGATATGATCCTACTTTCATACACAATCGGTTGAAACGCCTATAAATGACTCACACCTTAATATACAGTGCACCAAGGGACCAATAGACTTATTGTCCACCAGCCCACAAAAAATTCATTATGAGTAATACATTTCTATTCCCTATACTATTTTTGAGGCATTACCAAAAAGGGAATGGAGGAATGCTATGAGAGAGGAAATAAATGCGTTAGATAAGAATAGGGCATATGAGATTGTTGAGAAACCAAAGGGGAAAGAACATAGTTGATTGTCATTGGATCTTCACAATGAAATATGAAGTTGATGGATCACTAAAGAGATACAAAACACAGTTAGTTGCTAAAGGGTACACCCAACAAAACACAGTTAGTTGCTAAAAGGTACACTCAAACTTATAGGGTCGATTACCACGAAACATTTACTCCAATGACCAAAATGAATACTACGAGGATTTTGTCATCCTTGTATTAGCAACTTCTGTAGTATGATGTAGAGAATGTCTTTCTTCATGGAGATGTAGATGAAGAAATCTACATGAAAATCCCACGGGCTTTGAAGAAAATATGGGTAATTAAGTTTGTATGTTGAAAATGGCTATATATAGATTGAAACAATATCTTAGAACATAGTTTGGTAGATTTACAAAAGTTACGAAAGGGTCAAGATATAAACAAAGTCAAGGTAATCACACTCTCATCATCAAGCAAACAACTATGGGGGGAGTGATTGCACTTCTGGTGTATGTTGATGATATTATTATGACTAGAAATGATGAAAAGGAAATAGGGGAATTGAAGTAATGGCTAATCAAAGAATTCGATATAAATGTACTTGGGAAATTGAAGTGCTTCCTTGGTATCAAGATGGTATATTCCACATAAGGGATTTTCGCAACTCAATAAAAGCATGTGATTGATCTCTTGAAGGAAACAAGAAAGATTAGGTGCAAACCGATCTCTACGCCAATGGCCTCAAATCATAAGCTTAGAGAAGTGAAAGAACCAATTGTTGATACAATGATGTACCAGAGGCTATGGTAAGCCCTGCACAAAGGTTTACTACCACAGCAGAATGCACACACAAGCAACACGAATATGGCAAAACACAACAATGGTAGGAAAATAGTCTATATTGATTGATCTTCAAAACCAGTATAGAACAATATAAGTGTGCTAGTATTCGAGGACCTAGCTCCTCCAGCCTTAGGCTCACTCTACGTAAAATGACAAATAATCAATGCATGCCCTCTCCCTCACTCCCGTACTGTTTTATTCCCATGTCAGAATAACTAACTTTCCCTTCCTATGACAACTTTACCCCCACTTGTTTCCACCATATGACAAAGTCTACCCCTGTACGACATTGGCCTTTCTCCTATGGTAAGTGAATCGAATTGTTAGGTTCCTATGGGTCTTATTCGATTCTTGTCTTGATACTGATGAACACGAAGAAGAAATGGAGAAGAATGAGATCCTCCATTTTATCTTGTAAATGCAAGTGTAGTTTCGTACACAACAATCTTTGTTTTCTTTTTCACATTAAAAGTTATGGCTTTGAGGTTTAGGTGAATGGGTTGATTATTATGTAATTGGTGTGGGTAAATTGGGTTGGCTTGTAAGTCTCTGAATGTAACTTTGTTTCAATCTAATTGTGGTAGCAAGATTTAGTAAATTGTTGGTCAACCATAATGCCTGACAATTCCAAATTTGGTTTATAGTGGCACAGATTCAAGCATAATGTTTCAATCATTGCAAAAATTGTTGCCTTTAAATTTTGTTTGAACTTGGCAGCCTTAAGCTCCAGTTGTAGTAAAAGTTGATATCTTGAATAATTGAAGTGCAGTTTGCATAGGATTCTACAACATGTTTCTCTTTGATTTACATATTTTATTGTTTTGCTCATAATTAACCGGTTAGGGAAATGACTATTCTTTGGGTTATTTTTGTTCTATCGCTCAATTCTGGTTACACACACATCAATAACAACTAGCAATAGTGAGTTGAATCCTTTCTGCTGCTACAAAACTGTACAGTGGAAGTAAATTGTTTTTTTTAACGTACATGAAGGAAAAATTACTACTTTTGGAATTTGAACTTGTGCAAATGAGAAGGTACTTAACTGGTCTTAAAAGCATGCACATAAAATGTGAATAACTCAACACTGGTTGTTATTTAATCTATCAACTATTTTCAGTTTAGCTCTGTCCCAAGTCATCACTGCATCATTCAAGTTTACATTTGTGAGAAATTCCATATGTTGGACATTTACTTTCTAGATTTTTTTAATGTAGATCAAAATGGCTCACCCCTTATTAGTGAACGACGACACAAACTAAAGCAACTTTTGATACTTCAACAAACAAAAGATAATATGATGGTTTTCTTATTTTCCATCCATTATGTTATCATTTGTTTGCACCTTTGAGATAAGGTCCGTGAAATTTAAAGAAAAGGAAGAAAAAAGGATTGATAGAATGAGATGGATATTTAGATTGACCATGGATTGTGATGATTCCTGCATTAGTGAACTTTGTATGGATAGAGCAACCTTTAGGATATTGTATGATATGGTAAGAGATGTAAGGGGTTTAAAACCCACTAAGCACACATCCGTAGAAGAGGTTGTAGCAATGTTTATATACATCTTAGCTCAATATAAAAAGAGTAGGACAATTAAGCTATTTTTTCTCCGTAGTAAAGAAATCGTGAGTCGGCAATTCCATCAAGTTCTTTATGCAATTATAAGATTGCATCATATTTTGCTCAAGAAGTCGGACTCTATTACTTAGGAATGTCAACATGAGAGATGGAAATGATTTAAGGTAATTGAAATTATAATTAACCTATAACATTAATATGCAAGCTTTTATGTACTAAATCATCATCTTCTTCTTTTTTGTACGGTTGCCTAGGAACCTTAAATGGGACAATAATTAAAGTTACACATCCTAGTGAAGATAAGCATCGATATCGCACAAGAAAAGGATGTATTTGAACAAATGTTTTAGGTGTTTGTTGCCTAAACATGCAATTCATATATGTATTGCCTGGTTAGGAGGGTTTGCGCATGATGGACGTGTGTTTCGAGTTGCAATCTCAAAGCCTCATGGTTTACGAGTCTCTCAAGGTAAGTTTGTGTTACAATATCCACTTTGGTTTCTCTTTGGGTTATGTTGCTCATCCATAACTTGTTGTTCAAGTATAAAGGTTGTTATTACTAGGTTGACTTTGGATATTGCAACGTAAATGGATTTCTTGCTCCATATCAAGGCCAACACTATAACCTCAAAGAATTTGATGGCCATCAACAAGAGATAGAGGAATACTTTAATATGAAACAATCCAAATCAAGGAATGTTATTGAGAGATGCTTTGGATTGTTGAAAGGAAGATGGTAGATCCTTACATGCCCTTCAGTTTTCTCAATTTAAGCCTAAGTTTGAATTATAATGGTTGGCTCCTTTCTACATAACTTGATTCGCAAGTTCATAAGCTTTGATCCATAAGAGTCAATCACTGAAGATGAAGGGAAGAGTGAGGAAGATAAGAGTGATGAAAATGATGAAATGAAATACATTACACAAATTAGTCCAACTGATGAGTGGTTGACATTTAGAAATAATATGGCAACCAACATGTATAATATATGGACAATTAGATCCAATGACAATGACGTAGATTAGTGATTTAAGATATGATTGTTTCATATGCTTATTAGAACATTGAAATGTTTTGATTTTGATTAATGTATTTGAATGGTAAACATCTATGTTTGTTTAGTATGTGTAATATATAACTGAGTTATTGGATTACTTTTGAAATGCACCCATGTGAACATCTCTGTTTGGTTGACTCTATGTAAGTGAGTTATTGGATTACATCATTGTATTCAAATTTTTAAGCAAAGTTATTTTTGTTATATGTTATTTCCTTGATGGCTCTTACATTGTCGTACTTTTATTAAGAATGGTTATA
Organism: Erythroxylum incrassatum; assembly: GCA_026546855.1. Lineage (NCBI taxonomy): Eukaryota > Viridiplantae > Streptophyta > Magnoliopsida > Malpighiales > Erythroxylaceae > Erythroxylum > Erythroxylum incrassatum. The sequence continues at coordinate 30,831,640 of JANVCL010000008.1, forward strand.
GCTAGCTGTGGGAGTGGAAATAGCAAGAAATATTGGAAGGATGATGAGGTTGAAGCTTTGATTGACGTTTTGCAAGATCTAGCTTGCGATCCTTTATGAAAAGTAGATGGGGGATTTAAGAACAATTACATGGTTGAAATGCGCAAGATGTTGTTGAACAAGATTCCCAATTTCGATAAGGAAGTCGATCCCCACATTGACTCTAAGATTAAATGGTTAAGAAACAAGTACAATCCAATTTCTGAAATGTGTATGCAAAGTGGCTATCAATGGGATGATGTTGAGCACAAAGTCAATTGTGAGAAACAATGGTTTGATGAATGGTGCTTGGTAAGGACATCTAACTTAAAAGTTAATTGGGCTCTTATTTTAGTAGTTTGTTCTCTCATAGTTATAACATTTTCTTATTATGGAGTTTTTTATCTTGTGTTTCCTGAAATTCTATTTTATAGAATCACAAGAATGCAATTGGAACGTGGAACTTTAAATTCCCATATTTGCACAAACTGGATACGATGTGGAGTAAAGATAAAGCCACGGGGCTCAAAGCTGATGATATAGCTGAAGCAAGTATTAAGGCTAACTGCCCAAAGAATATGACAATGTGTTCTTCATTGGACAGCAAAGATGAACTTGTTGTGGTCTCTGATACACAAGGATTCCCGGCTATTCCTTCAAGCACCCATGTAACAAAAAAGCGAAAAAAAACCTCTCACTAAGAAAGGAAAGCTTTTACAAGAAAAAAAAGTCAGTAACCCTTCAGGAAACTATTAACTCAAGATTAGACAACTTCACTGTTAAATTTGAGTCTATTTGCAAACAAATGATGTCACAATATGTTGTTGTTACAAATGCTTTGATTGCAGAGTCTAAATCTGATTCCCTAAGTAATGAGAAGATGCAAGAGCTCATCAGTGAACTTTTTAATATTGGCATATATCAAATAGATGTTGGTGAGACTGTTGTATTATTCTATAATGATCCTGCTAAAGTTCAGGCTTTGCTTGCTTTGCCAAGACAGTTAAAAAGGTCCTTTATGCTTGGGTTCCTCTATCCATCTTTTAGTCTATGAATCATGCGAGGGAGCATATTAATACTTTTGTAAGTATTATGAACTTAGGATGCAATTGATGTTGCCTAACCATATTATTTTGTATTAGTTAGGAATTTTGTAGTTTTGATGCTAACAAAGCTTATGTGTTAACTTGGTTATTTTGCATCTTTTGAAGGCTTTTGGTTGAAGTATTGTATATGCTGTGATATTTAACGTCATTTGCATCATCAAAGAGAATGTAAATTGCATTAAACTGCATTTCATGCACATTTAGAGAAAATGAATACAATTTATAGGTTCAATTATGTTACTTGATGTTATTGTAGCAATGGAATGGTGGACATTATGGTTGTGTTTATAAAGTGTACAATATTTTGGATGATTAAACTGTATCTTGAGGACATTATATGGCTGACAATATGTTGATGCAAGAAAATGCAGTAGCATTTTTTTCTTCAAGAGCTATTGAAATGGAAATACTGCAATATACTTGATTTTAAACATTATGTCATTATAAATGAGGTGCATAAATTAAACATAATTAATTAGAATATAATTAAAATTTAATATAAAATAATTTTTTATTTATCAAGGTTTTTAACAAACTAACCACTATCAATAGTAATGGTAATCATTTCTTCGTCCTAATCAACCATCATAATTGTAATGGTTATATCCATTCTCATTTCTTACCATATTCATTCTCATTCCTATTATCATTGCTTCACGTGAACTAAGCACTGCCTAATTTTTTTCTCCTTATTATTCTTCTGCAATTGTTTGTCCCTCTTCTTCTTTGAAGAAGTTCTTAATTTCTTTGCAATGAGCTTTATATCATTCTCATCACTATCACTTTTAAAGATATCCTCATCTTTATTTTTCTCATATTTGGAGACTTTAAAAGTTACACATTTTCTTGTTAGATACACTTCCTCTTCATCTAATTAATTCATCCACATTTTATAGGTGAGGAATGATTTAATTAGCTCTTCATATGGTAAGGTATTCAAATCTTTTACTTCATATATAGTCTTCATCTTTGCTTCCTAAAAATTTAATAAAGATGTAAGAAATTTGCTCATCAATTTACGATAAGTAAAAGTTTTACTAAGACCTTTAAGAGCATTAATAGTTTTATTACTAGGTCAGCCTCGTTTCCTCTCGAGTGCTAGGTTTGTCATGCCCTAGTGCATGTTTCTTCTTACTGGTCAAGTTGTGTTCTCGTTCTGTTTTTCTGCAGTTTTCTTTTTGATTTAGGGGGTAATGGAGCCGGATCTTAATCGGTTGTCTCTTGATGACAAGGAGAATGAGGAGTTGGTGGTGAAAGCGGCTGATGTCGAAGGTTTGGATATTGACTACAAGCTGAGTCTGGTGGGTCGCTTCATTGGTGAGCGAATGATCAATTTTGAAGCCATGGAGAGGACTTTGCTGAATCTTTGGCGGCCTACTAAGGGTGCGTGTATCAAACCGATGGGAGGGAATGGACTGTACCTCTTTCAGTTCTTTCATGAGGTTGATCTAAGAAAGATGATTGCTGGTGGCCCTTGGAGTTTTAATAACTGTCTTCTGCTGATTCATCATTTAAAAGAGGGTGAGAACCTCGAAGATATTTATTTTCATGCTGCTGATTTTTAGGTCAGAGTCCATGATCTTCCTCTTGGCTTTGCATCCGAAACGCTTGCTCGGAACCTTGGTAATTTGATGGGTCGATTTATAGAGTATGACTCGGGTCTAAGGAGGGGCGCTATGATGAATTTTATGCGTATTCGAGTTCGATTGGACATTACGGTACCCCTCATGCGAACCAAGAAAATCAGAAAGGAAGGGGGAAATCAGTTTGAAGTTTCGTTCAATTATGAACGCGTTCCTCTTATCTGCTACCTTTGTGGTATTATTGGGCACAGCGACACTCATTGCCCAAAGCTCACGGAGCTGCCGGTGGTGGAGCTTCAACGGGGATGGAAGGAGGACATCAGATCCGAGATTCGGGCTCAAAATTGAAATCACCCCAATCAGTGGCGAAGAGATCCATCCAATCTGGGGAACACCGGGTTTAGCTACATGAATCAAGGATTT
>JANVCL010000008.1:30834869-30845790 GCA_026546855.1 Erythroxylum incrassatum
ATCTGTCCTTCTTATGGACGCCTCGAACTGCTAATAGAGCCGCTCATTCTTTGGCAAGGGTATCTCTATTACATGCAGATCGTTTTACTTGGCATACGGTGCCAGATTTTATTTCTACTGTTATTCTTGCTGATGCTGCTTCTGTTCGATTTAGTTCAGAGGAGGTTTAGGTTTGGGTGTATGGGGAAAGCCTGTTGGCTTTGGGTTTTAGTTTACTCTCAGTGTTGATGCCGTATGATGTTTTAATGTCAAAAAAAAGGACCTTTAAGAGCATTAATGATAAGGATAATGAATTAAAAAGTACCATTTTTTTATTTCATTGCCCAAACTTTTAAAAATCCAACAACTTAGTTTAAAAGGTTATTTATATTAACATTTTACTAATGTGGCTAATAGTATATGTAAAAACTAACCTTTGGAAGGCTAGGTCTTTGTCAATATAGTTTTTGAACCTCTTGTGACAAATGCAGTAGTAGCTATATATTTGAAATGTATTTACTTATTTAATGTTCACAAATCATGTAGGAAAGAAAATATCAAATAACCATTCTAAATATCAATCTTGACTTGAGTTATTTGATTATTTAAAATTTTAGATAATTAAAAGTTTTAAAAACTAAACATTAAAGTAAAAAAATTAACACTTTGTAATTCATATAAATAAAAAGACGATAAAACTTAAATTTCTTTGTGATGATCATTCTCATCATTGTCACTTTTAAAAGTCTCCTCATCATTTTTCTCATCTTTAGAAACTTCAAAAATCACACATCTGCTTGTTACATCCACTTTCTCTTCATCCAATTAATTTATTCACATCTAATAGGTGAAGAGTGATCCAATTAGCTCTTCTCAAATCTTTTGCTTCTGATCCTCATCTTTGTTTCCCAAACCTTTGATAAAGACTTAAGAAATTTTATAACCGATTCAAGTTAAGTACAAGTTTTACCAAGATCTTTAAGGGCATTAATGATAATGATAACGAATTAAAATATATTCGCTCAAAAACCATGCGGGAAAAAAGATATCAAGTTGCCCTGCTAAATGTCAGTCTTCATATGCTTCGTCAGTATTCACATGCTTCGTCAATTACATCATCAAAATATTTACAAGACAACGTTTTGAATTAATCATGTTCTTTTCTATCATGATGTGTGGTACTGTAATGTCACATTGATAAAGGTTTTCTTTTCCTGAAATACCAGTCATGTAACACCTGTTCTGTTAATTCAGGTAATCAACCGCAGTGTTATATTGTCATTTGAATAATTCTGTCAAATTATATAAGTTAGAAGTATCATATTGAACATGTTTAATTTTGAGCACTCAATTCAGAAATTAGAAGTTTAGACATCCAATATGATTCTGACAACATCAGGAACTAATATGTTTCTTATTGCAGCACGAATGAACCACCAATATTTAATGATAAACTACCTTTAACACACTAAAACAAGAATGACAAGACAAATTACAAAGAACCTTCTTCTTGCCATCAAAACAAGCACATGCAATGTTGAGCCTCGAGAAACTGAAAATAAAGCTAGATGCTCTTAACCGCAGCAAGCTGACTTTTGAGCAACTTGAGCAGCCCCACCTGCTTGGTCCGCCTGATTGATCTTAATTGTAGTAGGCTGCAAATAAAATGGAGCAAAAAGTTCTTAAGAAAATCGAATTCAATAATGTTGTAGGGAAAGTGATAACTGTCGCAAATGCACCCAAAACCACTATCAACCCCACTCCCAAACTCATCCAAAATTGAAACGCTTTCCTCTAGGGTTTCTCTTGCTTTGCTTCCATATATTCCATGAAATTCCCACATAAAGTATGCAAAGCATGAGAGTTCAGTACCTCAGCCCTTGAATCGGTGTCTGCCAGCCTTTGCTTTATGTCCCTCGCAATTGAAAAGAAAACTTGTTCCACATTTAGGTTCGTTTTAGCACTCTGCAATACATTGTCTTTGATATAAATACCAATAGAGGTCTATTCAAGTTCAAACTTGGAAAGGTTTACTCACAGTCTCAAAGAATTTGATCCCATACTCATCAGCAAGTGCTTGGCCCTTTGACGTCGGCACTGCCTGAGACAAGAGGCAGAGAATTATTTGAGATATGAAAATGGAGGGATGAGAAAGTTTCTTGTAAATGTGACAATATATGCAACATACCCTTTTACTTTCATCCATGTCAGCCTTGTTCCCTACCAATATCTTGTTGACATTGTCAGAAGCATGTTGCTCAATGTTGCGGATCCAATTCCTAATATCTGAAGATGGTGAAAGGCAATATTCATAAGGTAAGAGCAGGAAGCCAAAAGATGGAAACACAAATGGAGGGATTTTGATACCAACGCAAAATAATGAACAAATGAATGACCAAAAAATGAAGTATAGCAATAATCTAAATTTGACAGCTGTATGAATGAACAGTATGAACTTACTATTGAAAGATGACTCGTCAGTAACATCATAGACAAGCAAAATACCCATGGCTCCACGATAGTAAGCTGTAAATGTGATCATAAGAAGAATGGATTACTAGGATCAAAACAGAAACAAGCTACATGGAACAAAAATCAGAAATGTGAAGTGAAACTGATTTGATAAACAACAATCAAAACATGAAAAAAAAACCACCCATATCATTATCAAAACGAACAACAGAAATCAATGGGGGGAGATAATTCACTTCGTCATGTCACATATTGGAATGAATCAATAACCCCATTGAAGGAATTAAAGTGAAAACGAGATATTTTAGTCAGTGGCATGTGTTCAACCAGCTTTTATAACTCTTTTTGTTATATAAAAACAGGAGGATTCATTTCAGACTTTCTGAATGCCTGTCTTGGCATTCAATTCAGTCATGAGTAATCTTAATTGTAGAAGGGTTGTCTAAATAATTTGTTTCTTGGTCTATAGCTTTTAACAACCACAGCAACAAGACATGAAACAAAAGTAGAAATAAATATGGAGACAAGACTATGGACATACCATCTCTGCTCATGAAATCAAGTAAGAGGAGTGTAAGGACACGAGAACTAACCAGTTGTAATAGTTCGGAACCGCTCTTGACCAGCTGTATCCCAAATTTGAAGCTTAATTCTTTTGCCATCAAGTTCAATGGTTCTTATCTTAAAATCAATGCTGCAAACAGAAGAAGAGCCTTAGAAGGGTCTATGAATCATCAAAATTAAATCAATGAAACCTGAAACTTGAGCAGGTAAAAAGCGAATAGGTACCCGATAGTGGTGATAAAACTGGTGGTAAAGGAACCATCGGAGAAGCGTAACAGAAGGCAACTCTTGCCCACACCTAAGAACAAATAACATTCACATTGAAAAAAGGTTTTTATCAATTGCATGGATGTCAATTAAACAGACTTGGGTAAAACGGAGAAATCTAAAGGAGCTATCTTAAGGAATAGCCCATCCTTGATTCAAGCCACAACAAAATATTTCTTCAATTCGTAGAACCTTTCTTTCTGCCAGATAATATCTAATAGAACTGGATTAAATCGAAAAGCAGAAAGACAATCGAAAACGATAAAATGTACCACTATCGCCGATGAGGAGAAGTTTTATGAGGTAATCGTAATCAGCCCTCGCCCTCGCCGGTGGAGCAGCCATAGTGAACCGCACAAGAAAAAGAGACGAAAACCACCGGCTCCTCTCCACAAAGAAACAACAGAATCAGAAGCAAAAGGGCATTGGAGAAATCTGATTTCTCTTTTGGAATAATGTTGTTTGGATGATTTGTGTTTAATTTAGGAAATCAAGATGAATCGAATAGAGCCTCCGAGTCTGGCGATTCTCGCTAATTTATCCACTCCCCCCTTCTCTCTTTCTCCCTTATTCCTTTCCTTCCGCCCGTCCTTGTAGCATCAGTCGCTTTTTACCCTTTTCTAAAAAAGAGGGCTTTTACTTTACATTTGCAATTGCCAGATTGGGTATCTCATACATGTGTGTGTTGCGTGTGTGGGGTGGAAACAAGCCATACTCAGCTGTCTCCACCAAATATGCTGCTTCTGTTTTCTAACACGAGACACATGATTAGTTGGCAATTTCATCAAATGTGACGGCAAGGGATATCAATTCACCCACCTATGATACCAATGCGGCTCAACCAATTAAGCATCAAAATGCATGAGGAAGTGGCAAGCAAATGGATTTCATACCCTAAAATTGCTAAAAATGAAATGATATAAAGAATGAAATGGAACATAAACCTTAAATCAAATGCCAAAGATGAGAAAGTTCCCTTGTCACCTTTTGATGTACAGTCACTATCCTTCACTTGAGTAATTGATATATCTACATGGTCAACACATCAAAGAATTCACTAAGTTCTATAAAAATTTATATGAGGTGCCCTTATTCTAAAAGAATCACGTAGGTCTATATTTAGTACCTCATTCAATAATGAATACAAGCGATGATAAGTTCATATTATATATGTTTATAGAGTCAAAGTTACTTGTGATTTAGCATTTTTATAATATATTTTATATGATGCTAATGAAAGGTGGAGGAGGGAAACCAAGGGACACCGAAGCAAAGAAATGCGAGCAGGGAACAAGAAATAAAAAAGAACAAAATCTAAGGACATTAGTCTTGTTCCCTGCTCGCATTTCTAAGAGGGGAACAAAATCTAAGGAAGCATACAAACAAAAGTCTCACAACTGGACAAATCTAAGAAAGTTATGAGAAATGTGTGTAGAATAGTGAGAAACTGGAGCTTCTCTCTCTAGAGCAGCATTATGAATACTAGTTTGTACCGGTTGGTACCGGCCAGTACGTACCGCACCAGAATGTGTCCATTTTAGAATTATAGCATATAGTGGTGAAAATTTCTATTGTCATCATTGGGTATATCAATACATCACAACGAATTAGATGACCCAATCAATATTCGCAGTTAATCATTCAATGTTACACCTTAAACCTAGAGTTTCCAACAATTCAAAATCAAAGTATCTAGGAGGCAATAAATCTCTATCTTTAAAGTCCCAAAATCTCATACCTTCTTCTTCCGAAAAAATAGGGAATACGGCATGAAAAGTGGCCGTCATATCGATTTTATGTTCTTCGGAGACTTGAAGGCGCAATTGGTCGATTGGTTTCCGGGCTATAAGCTTCTTTGGAGCCATTGAATGAGGAAAATCTGCAAAAATAATCAAGAGAGAGGTAAGCACTTTTTTTGAAAAAAAGATAGAAAAACTCACCAAATACTTGTATTCTTGAATGGGTAATGTGAAATAAGTGTTAAAGAAGTGATTAATGATGAAAGAAAATGGAGAAAATACCAAGGTTTGGGAGAGAGATTAAAGATTTTTTAAATTAGATTTAGTGAGAGTCAGTTGCAGATAGAGAAAGTGAAAAGTGAAGAAATAAGAAAGAAAAGAGGGTTTTTAAAATCTTCTATCAAAAGATCCCACGATCGTGGAAATCCTTATGATTTCCACGACACGAGTTAAGGCTCCAGAAGGTTTCTGGAAAACCTTCCCACATTCGTGGGAAATAACTCAATTATCACAATCGTGGATTATTCAACTTTGTAGCCTTCTTCTAAGCTTCGCATGCATTCCCAACATTTAATTAACTTACCAAAACATCAAAATCAACTGACCAACAAGAAATTTGAAAGGAAAACAAGCTAAAATTCAAACAAAATTCAAATCAAACATAATCAAAACCAAACAAATCAAACACATAAGTAAACAAAAGCAAGCAAAAGCAAGGTAAACATGCTAAGTTAAGTTCATGAGCTTGACCATTTCACATGCATTCATGAAGGAGCAAAAGAAAGGAAAGAGATGACTTCCCTTTCTTGTGAGTATGTCCCTTCATAGTATAGCTTGCATCTATGCCCATTGACCTTGAATGTTTCACCCTTGTCATTTTGTAACTCCACAGCTCCATGAGGAAACACTTGAATAACCTTAAAGGGTCCACTCCATCTTAACTTGAGCTTTCCAATCGAAGTCATGAATTGAACAAAAGCACCAAGTCGCTACTCTTGAACTCTTTCGTCTTGATGTGAGCATCATGCCACTTCTTTGTCCTTTCCTTGTATAACTTGGCATTTTCATAAGCATCAAACCTCAACTCTTTCAATTTGTCAAGTTCTAACAATCTCTTCTCACCTGCTACGTTCCAATCCATGTTCAACTTCCTAACGACCTAATAGGACTGATGCTCCAACTCTAAAGGTAAATGGCACGCCTTGCCATACACAACTCTATATGGAGTAGTTCCTATGGGTGTCTTGAAAGTTGTCCTATAAGCCCATAAGGTGTCATCTAGCTCAACGCCTAATCCTTTCTTCAGGTACTCAGTACCTTCTCCAAAATCTTCTTCAACTCTCTGTTGAACACCTCCACTTGGCCACTGATTTAGGGGTGGTAAGGAGTCACCACTCTATGATGAACATTGTATCTTTTTAAAAGAGCCTCAAACAGTTTGTTGCAAAAATGGCTCCCTCTATCACTTATAATTGCTCTGGGTACCCTAAATCTCGTAAAGATCTTCTTGATGAACTTCTGAACTACCTTGTTGTCATTAGTTGGAGTAGCTACGGCCTCAAACCACCTAGAAACATAGTCAACTCCAACCAATATGTAAGCGCTACTTAAGGAGGATGAGAATGGTCCCATGAAGTCCAAATCCCACACATCGAATATCTTCACCTCCATGATGTTTGAAAGTGGCATCTCATCCTTCTTCGATATGTTTCCCACTCTTTGACACATATCACTCTTTAGTATAAAATCTCGAGCATCCTTGAATCAAGTTGGCTAATAGAATCCATACTCTAATATCTGAGCTGTAGTCTTGTTAACTCCTGCATAAAGTAAGCTATGACATTACATCAAAATTTCAAGCATTTCATTTTTGAGGACACACCTGCAAATCACATTGTCAGCACATATCTTATACAATATAGGTTCATCCCAAATATAACGAGAACATTGAATCACAAACCACTTCTTTTTGTTGATAAGAGAGAGCAAAAGGAAGAATACCACCTGAAAGGTAGTTTGACATATCTACAAACCAAAGATGAAAAGGATTGTCTACCATCATTAAAGCCTCATCAAGAAAGCTTTCGATTTCCTCTTCTTCTTCATGGTGCCCTCCTTCAAGTCTCGAGAGGTGGTATGCTACAACATTTTCCACTCCCTTCTTATCTTTAATCTCAATGTCAAATTCTTGGAGCATAAACACCCACCGGATAAGCCTAACTTTGGCATCTTTCTTAGCAAAAAGATATCACAATGTTGCGTGATCTATAAAAACAATGATATGTGAGTCTAACAGATAAGAACAAAATTTCTCACATACAAATACCACAATATGCAACTCCTTTTCCGTAATTGTGTAATTTAGTTGTGCGCCTGTCAAGGTCTTGCTTGCGTAGTAAATGGAGTGTAGCCTCTTTTCCTTCCGTTGGCTAAGGACACAACCAATGGCATGATCACTTGCATCACACATAATCTTGAAGGGAAAAAATCAATTCGATGACATCAAAATGGGTGTTGTTGTAAGTTCATTCTTCAACCTGTTAAAAGCATCCAAACAAGCATCATTAAACACAAAAGGCACATCTTTAACTAAGAAACGAGTTAAGGGTCTAGTTATAAGAGAAAAATCATTGTTGAACTGTCTGTAGAATCTTGCATGACCAAGAAAGGCTCAGTTGTCCTTGATGTTGGTGGGAGGTGGTAGCTTTTCAATTACTTCAGTCTTAGCTCGATCCACTTCAATCCCTTTGCATGAGATCTTATGGCCACACAATTCCCTCTTGGAACATGAAGTGACACTTCTCCTAGTTTAAGACTAGATAAGACTCCTCACATCTTTGAAGCACTATGTATAAATTAAATAAAAAATGATCAAAAGAATTTCCAAAGACAGAGAAGTCAGCCATTCTAGAGTGGAAATGGGAATGGAGCACGATAGACTTCATTATAGGATTGCCTAAGACTCCAAGGCAGAACGATGTGATATGGGTTATAGTAGACTGGTTGACTAAGTCGACCCATTTCTTACCAGTGACAGAGAATAATTCAATAGATCAGTTGGCCCGAAGATATGTGAATGAGGTAGTGAGACTGCACGGGGTTCCAATGTCCATTGTATCGGACAGGAATTTCAGATTTACTTCGGAGTTTTGGAGGAGTTTGCAGTTTGCTATAGGTACTAAATTGAACTTCAGTACAGAATTTCATCGCCAAACAGACGGACAGAGTGAAAGGACAATAAAGACTATTGAGGATATGCTCAGAGCTTGTGTATTGGAGTTTCGAGGAACTTGGGATCAGTATATGGCACTGATAGAATTTGCATATAACAATCATTATCATAATAGTATCAGGATGGCACCGTATGAGGCAACGTATGGTAGAAAATGTTGGTCGCCATTATATTGGGATAAAGAGGGCTTAAGAATAGTTGAAGGCCCGGAGTTGATACAAGATACAATAGATAAGGTGAAGTTGATCCGAAGCTGAATAAAGCGGCCCAAGATAGACAGAAGAGTTATGTGGATCTACATTAAAGGGACATGGAATACAATGTGGGAGACAAAGTATTTTTGAGAGTGTCACCTTAGAAAGGAGTATTAAGATTTGGTAAAAAGGGCAAGTTGAACCCTAGGTACATTGGTCCCTATGAGATCATTGAGAGGATAGGACCTTTGGTATATAAGTTGGCTTTACCAAATGAGATGTCTCAATTGCATAATGTATTTCATATGAGTGTGCTCCAAAGATATCGATTAGATCCAACACATGTGATACCAGCTTAAGAGATTGAGGTTGCTAGTAACTTAAGCTATGTTGAGGAGAATATCAAAATTGTGGGATCTCAATTCAAGTAGTTGAGGAACTGAGTCATTCCTTTAGTGAAAGTCCTTTGGAGGAATCACGCAACTGAGAAAGCTACATGGGAAATGGAGGAGCATATGAGGAGACAATATCCCCACCTGTTCGAACCATCAGGTAAGAGTTTCGAGATGAAATTTCTTTTGAGGAGGGGAGAGTTTTACCATCCCGTTACCCATGTTAAGGCTAAAACAATAAATTTGAGAGATTACTAAGAGTTGAGAAAACATATTTCATGCTCATGCATAATATAGCATACACATACACGTGAATATTGAATTTTGTCCCTAAAAATGATTATACATGCATTCATTGATATTTTTTGGGTATAATTGTTTATAAATGTGAGTATATTGAGAATTGTGGTTTTTATATGTTGAAAATTGATTTGGAGAGTGTATATTTCGATTTATAATTTTTGGTAAATTTTAGGAAAATTTCTGAATTTTTAGGTAATTTTTGAACTAGGAAAAATGCTAAGTGACAAGACAATTGATAAATGGCAATAGAAGTTACTGCCCAATGGCAATGGAAATTTTGATAAATGACTTTAGGATTTATTGACAAGTGCCATTGAAAATTTGGGGGAAAATTGGAATAGAAATTGAAATTAATTGGACTAGTTAAATAAAAGAAACCAATATATTGCCTTAGAAATGGGACATGTAGCAAGTGACAAGTGTCACTTGCCCCCAACCATGTCTTAAGTCATTAGTTTAGTTAAAAGAACCCCCTTGTTGTCTTTCACGATACTTCTCTCTACAAAAGTGAAATTGGTGCTTGCTTTGGTTCCTTTCGTCTCTCTTTCATTTTCGTAGTCTCTCTTCAAATCTCCATTCACCTTAAAGCCAACCCTCTCATCTTTCATACTACTCTTTCACCTTGCTTTCTCTTTCATTCTCACCAAAAAACAAAAACCCAAGCCTTTCAACCTTAAGATGATGACGATTATGGGATATTGGTGAAGTTAGGGATTTTTTATTTTCTTGAAGAATTTGAAGATTTGGTAGCTAAATCAAGCAAGTCATGTTTTAATTTTATGGGTTGGGTTAAATGAAGCATTTATGTGATGATAGTTAGAGGTTAATCTCATGAAATGATATTTTGAATATATAGGTGTCGTGAATGGTGAGGAGTGTGCAAATTTCTTGCTTATATATGCTTGATGAGTAATGATTTATATGGATGTTTTAGAGGTTGAATGATCATGATAAGGAGTTTTGTATATGCTAGAATGTTGGTGAAGAAATGAACATATATATATATATATATATGTATGTATTTATTGATGTTTTGTTTCAAATGCTAAATAATGGCTTAGGAGTTGTTTATGGATGATTGGTGTTGTATATGATGAGTAAGAAACTATGAGTTATATTTCATATGTTTTTAAGGTGAATTAGTTGTGAAAGGGATGTTTCAATGGGATTGAAAGTTGATGAATAGATATATGAACATGTCTTGTTTTCGGGTTAATGATCAAATTTGGATCATGCTTTGTTGGTGAATGATATTGAGATGAAATGGAGTTGAGAATAAAGAGTAAATAAAGTAGAGGTTGGCCAATTAATAACTCGTGTTTGATCAACCGAAAAGGTTTCAAATATTTTTCAACAGGAAGGCGAACAAGGTACAATGTCTAATTCGTTTTCTGTTTTATTCAAATTTATTCAATTATTAGGATCTACTCGGATCTCGTAAAAAGTTTTGCTTTTTGCTGCGTCCCTGATTTGATCACGGTTGGATTCCAACATAAATAAAATGCTTGGTTTCTGATACGAGTAATTAATTGGTAATTGAAGTTGGCATTTTTAGGGCTCGTTTGATAGAGTAAGAACACTACAAGAAAATTTGGTTTCAGCAACCATAGTAAAATGGTTGCTAATTATATACATTTTGCAACCCAAAATTATTTGGTTACAATATATGAGTTACATATATTTTTTACCGACCAATCAATACTTGTGGCTATAGATGGTCACTAAAACTTTCAATTCATGGATAATAATATAACGACCAAATTTAACAATTTTAGCGAT